>JBCAUG010433672.1:0-15940 GCA_038406175.1 Haplosyllis leylae
GAATAGACGAAATACGCCGAAGTGTTTTAACATATTCTATAGAATTCTAGAGAATGCATCGTCATAAGGAAAAACTCGTGTGGCAGATTTGCTTATCGTGAAAACCCGCCTGCACACGGGGAAAAATAAAAACAAAACAAAAAGAAATGCATCTCATAATAATGTAAATATTTATCAACAGGTTCTTCATTTCTTTTTAGCAACTCAATTGTAGCCGAACTCGTGATGAGTTCTACTTTTAGGGAAGACGAAGAAATAAATTTTTTATTAATACCGGGACAATATTATTGACGGATTTAGGGTCCGTGTGTACTTAGCGTCAGCAATGGCGTTAGCGTTAGCGCGCATCACTAAGAATGTGCATTCTATCAATTTTTGTAGTGATGTCCACTAAGAAGAGCAACCCAGATGCGTGCTACCTACGGACCAACTTTTTTCTAGAATGTATTTTTGAATTTCATTGGTTTTGAAGGAAATTATGACACAAAGGTTGATTCTCCCTCCTGCGGGAAATCGCGGATCCATCACCGATGCACTAATAAATGATCTGATCTAATTGAAGAGTCATTTGAAAAGGCCACATAATGTAGGACAAGGACACTATTTTTCATGCACGGACGAGTTTTTGAGCAAGACACCTATTGATTCATGTTCTTATTTACTATACCAGTGATATGAAATAACATGAAACATGTTCGGTCAGGTGATTTCGCGAACAGTGATCATTCTGTGGGAAATAGGGTGATTTTAAGTGTGTGACCTGATTTTTGTGCACGAGATAGCGGTCAGCAGTTTGAGTGGTAGACCAACAAAATGGGAATATTGTGGAGAAATAGGGAGGGAAAACATTAAAGTAGTGGATCCTTTACAGCAGAGGTAGAGGTTGAGATTTGTGGCAGAGGTTCGTTCCGAAAACATACTCGACAGTTATGTCAACTATGTTTTCAAGTAAACTGCAAATGCTTCCTAAACGACCATTGTCAATTATTTCAACAGGCTGATTGAACTGATTTCTGCGAGAACTCAGGAAGTATTACTGGATATATCTGATGAGCGTCAAAATGTACGTTATGAATCGAATGGTAACGTGGGAAATAACGGATCGAGACTTCTCTCTCGGGAACATAGCCATAATTTGAGGTACCTGCTACCAAAAATGGAATGCAACAACCACAGTGTCCATGAATGTGGAGCAGAGTTTACATCAACGTAACCAATGTGCATCTCATAATCACCGAAAACAGAAATAAACAAACTCAACGAAATATAATTTGATGTAAGTTAGAAATAAGTAAATTCTCAGTGAAAACCAGGGTGTGCTGTGTGACAGGGCTATATCAGGCTATATCAACCTATATCAACTGTGAACAAAACCAATATTCGAGTTTTCCCAATGAGATTCTGTAGAATTCTACAGAATTTATAATAAAAATTTGTAAAAAGTGATATTTGAACCCACTACCTCTTGCTTAAGAATCAGAGGTGCTACCAGAGTGCTGCAGAGACACAGGCAACAGAGAGAACATTAGAATGGATCCCAATTCATACTTCAGTGATTTATCATATTCAATAGAATTCCATAGAATTCTACAGAATACAGAATGCATCTTCATAAGGAAAAACTTGAATGTTGTAATGGGGCTCATCCATGCATAACTCCAACATGGTTTCCATGTTTATGAACAGCCTTGTATTACCTGTTTATTTGAGTTTCATGTTTACCATTTTGGCTCGAGCATTATCTAAAGGACATCATGGAATTGATTTATCTCGGTAAATATACCAGGGCGACCATTTGGATCAGTTTACTTTGGACAATTTCTTCACGACAAACGTTCTGTTTTACAACGATCTCTGATATCATCATGACAAACAGTACTTTTTACTATCAGCGCCTCTCTATCTATCCGTCCAAGGTAATCACAGTTGACTACACAGTGCAATACCCGCGAACATTTGCTCATTGTGGACATTTAGTTCTGGATATTTATAGATCTACAACGCAAGGAAGCTTGAATCATCAAACACAATGTTCCAACCAAAATCACGGACAATTGAAAAATAAAAAACTCCATGTACCATTAGTATCACCGTACACAACATGTCGTGAATCCCAAGATCAAGGGCAAGGTCAAAGACAAGGTCAAGGTCAAGGTCAAGGAACCATTGAAATAGTTTCCTGTAATGGAAAGACGAAGGTCCAGGATTATACACCTCGTAATTTCGGTTTCTCTTGGGTTTGATTGTAAATGGAAGAGGGAAGTGTCTCTCAATGGTATAGGGTTTAACATCAGCATTGAGCAAACAAATAATACGATTTGTGCACCAATATCTGAGGCTGAAAAACAGATGGATATGGATTGTTCCGACCTTTATTCTGCTGCATCTGCTCCCAATGTTGTTGGCGATCAAACTTTATCTGATTCAGTACAATCGGTGAAACATTTCGTCAGCAATTTTAGAGATAAGGCAACATTTTACAAATACTTTTGGGAATTCGTTTGTTACACTTTCCTTCTAAAATGTAATCCAACTCAAAACCATCTAGTTTTGCCTTGTAAAGAACTTTGCAATGACTTTCGCAAGGCATATGAAAAAAATACATGGCCACCTCTGGGCAATCAAATAGACTGTGACTACTTCCCTCCATTAAATGGAACCTCTCCCTGCTTCTATGAACGGGTGACATGTGAAGCTCCAAAAGCTCCCAATATAATATTTCATGAAGAAAAAAGGAATATATATCCTGTGGAATCAAGTGTGAAATATTCCGGATGTGTAGGAACTGGGGAAATAACTAAAGCCGGGGAAAGCAAAGAGTACTTTGACGAAACAACTACGTGTTTGTGCACTGGGCGATGGTCGGATATGCGTGAGTCTACATGTGATCCAAAAGGCAAAGAATTAGCAGGCTTTATGATTTTAGGGTTATTTCTGTTTTTCGTATTGGTTGGTGTGATAGTTTGCGTGGTGTTTTGCTTTCTCAAATGGAGACGTTGAAGAAAACAATTCAAAAGGAAGAGTACCCTGAAACGAAATTCCTACTTAACAGAAAAGGAAGTAGTAAGAAGAAAGAAATTCGACAGCTACATTTGCTACAGTTTTGTCGGAGAAAATGATTTTGTGACCAATACAGTTTTACCTGTTTTGGAGGAAAACCACAGTCCTCCTTTCAAACTATGCAATCACACACGTGATTTTGAACCAGGCTTGTATATACTTGATAACATTAAATCAGCCATAAGAAACAGTAACTCAGCCATCATCATCATGTCTCAGGATTATCTAAACAGTCCTTGGTGTACCAAGGAATTGGAAGAGTGTTGTACAGAAAAAATAAAGGATCCTGGATTCAAACTTTTTGTGATCATGATGCAAGAAAGAGACGCCTTGGCTAATATCAACCAATACGAATCTTATGTTCAGAAGTTTTTGAGTTCTGATAAAGTTTTTGATAGACATGATCCAGACTTATTCAAGAAGATAACTCGGGAACTAAGTCAATCTAAACTTCCGTCAGTGGGAACTCTTCTCGAATCTGTCACAGAAAGAGAAGACAGGCAACCCAATAATAAAACTTTGCGCAGTGAATTTCCCAACAAAGATGAATTTACTGAAAATGTAAACAACCAGTTGACCAGTGACTTGAATGCCAGAAAAAATTCCATAGAATTACAATAATGCAGTCCCATGCTTGAGGAAGCAGACCGACATGAGGTTGATGAGCAAATAAACCCACAAAAAGTGACTGTGGCCGATATTCATGAAGTAATGGCTCAGGATGAAAACTCCCTGCACGAACAAGCAAATTGGTCAGGTTCAGAGGCTATCGTTAAGTTGGAACCGTTAAAAAAATATCTTGGCCAAGATGAAGAAAATGTTGTCTTTGAAAAGCTTCACATAGAAAAAACAAATAAAGAAGAGAATCTTGACAACAATAAAATAAATTTATTTGAAACAAAAACTGAAAAAAGACGCATCAGAAGCTGGCCAAAATGTTATCAAAATGATGATAATCCAGAAGTTAAAATTGGAGCTTTTGCCACAAAGGAGGATGCCATTCTAACAAAATTACGTAGTAAATTAAGTCGATCCAGAAGATTTGATGCTTTCGTAAGTTTCCATCACTCTGGCCCACATCGTGATTTTGTTTTCGACAAGATTCTACCAGAATTAGAGGAATACCATGACCCCCATTTCGACTGTACATTCATGATAGAGACTTTGAGCTTGGTGAAGATATAATGTGGAACATTGAAACTGCAATTAAAATGAGTAACAGCGCGATCATTGTGATGTCTCAGGGATTTGTAGATAGCAAGTGGTGCCAAATAGAATTCAGGGAATGTTTTCTGGAGAGCGCTGGTGACTCAAGATTTCGTCTGATTGTGATAATGATGGGAGTCTGAAGATTCGCTACAAAACACAAGTAAATATATGAAAAAATTCCTAAGAGAAACAACTTACGGCATATCAGCTGATCCAAATTTGTTCAATAAAATAAGAAAATGCTTGATAGATATTAAGTCCTGAAAGGTAGAAAGGAATTGGCGATATAAGTTTTCCCAAAATCCATTCTTCCTTGTCCGTTAGTAGTAATTGCCGCCAAATATGGCCGCACAGTTATCCAATGACCTTTTTATACCAAGCATTGTTAAGGTTTTAAATAATAATTATAAAATAGCATTTGTGGATTAGTCTCCATGCAAATGATTGGACAGCAGAAAGAGGGATCATTGCTAGTAACTCGTTGTTCGTATTTAGTTTAGTGACGGTAGCCAGAGTGATCTCATTGAAGCAAAATTTAAAGAAATAAAATAACATCCAGATTAAGAAATTTGTTCATATTAGAACTATATTAGAATATTAGAATCATATCCAGAAATTACCAACATTTACTGTTTGCATTGTGATTCCCAATACAGTATACTTTTCATTGGTTTTAGACAACAATGTTGGCTATGCTTAAAAATACATGTTCTCAAAGACCGCCATTGTAAAACCGAGTCAGAAGTTTCTGATCTCCCATAAAAGACAGAATTTGCTGTACTTAATTCAGAATGTTACATGTGCCTTTATTTCCTGAATACGGATAAGGAACTGAGTTCCTTTAGTTCTGTAATTTTTAACAAATGGATTTAGCAACAAATTGAAAGTTATGTTTGAATTCTAGGTGTGAACAGGTTTGACGTTAGAGAAGTAAATATTTAGTGTGTGTTCCTACATTGTGTTCTATTGCAAGGTAATACGATACCGAGCTAATAAGACAACACTATTTGCTAACTGATGCATGTACAAGAACTGAATTTTCACGCATCGCATAGGAGGTAATTGACAGCACAAAATCTGTCTTTCCATAAACCGATTTTATTTTCAACCTGACACACATTCGCAACATATCAAAATGTTTCGTGGAAGTTCTTTTGTGAAACGGATGGAATTAAGAGAATATCCATGATAGATATCATGTAAACTCAATATATGAATGCAGATTAAGAGTGATAAGCGCGCTTTCAACTATGCTTCATAACTTCTGTTTTGTGAGTATATTTTTTGCTGAATTTTTACCACAAGTGTCCTTGTCGACCATCTTCTACAGAACATTGAACCACACTTTAATTTTTCCTGCACTGAACAGACGCTTGAAGAATGCTAATGACTCTGTGAACGTTTTGAGGGTGTTCCATTTTGATAAATTACATTTTGAATATTGAAGACAGATGTATAATTATTGGACATAATGAAGAGATTATGCAACAATTTGGACATTTTTATTTCCATGTGCAGCAATATTACTATTACAATCACAACAGAATCCCATCACAATAGATTGCCATGGGAAGATAATATCTGACAACGGTTCAGAGAATACCAAATGAAGATTTGTCTGTAACACCTTAATTCATTACTCTTATAATTATTACTCATACATCTAGTATTTCTTGGATTCGTGAAACTAAACACTTCTCTTGCGCCGTGGAAAGATTACACAAACATTGTTATTCAACAGAGGATGCATTGAGTTCATTGTTCCTGGATCTCTTGATATGTTTGTTACTATTTATGACGGTGATCATGCTAAGTTTTGAAACGAAAATTTGATACATATTTGTAGTGTTTGGTGCAGGGAAGAGTTTGCCCACTGTTACCTTGAAAATATAAACTGTACGATGCTTCGTTTCAAATTTTTGTTATTTTAAAACAGCCTCAGGCCTCAGAATCCACACACAAAAACACCATGTAAGGGTGATATCTATCATGAATAAAAGACGAAATTTGTATGTCAAATTCCCACGAAAGCTAATTATGAAGTGCAGCATAAGTAAAAGAAGATGTCACTCAAATAATAAGCACAACAAAAGGCAGTTACGCCAACACCGTCAACCATCGAGTTTTTCCTAAATTACCAGCAACACAGAGTTGGCAAATTTTTCCTATGTTAACTTTGTTTCATCTGCTGATGAATTTGATGGGATAATCTACATCTGGCAACGTATAATTACGGAAAACACGTTTGCCAGTTTTAGCAATTAAGAAAAAGCCACTTGTGTGCCTAAAAGCATAATTAATTTGTTCAATTTCGGATGTTGTAATCAAAGTTTGTGATCTGTGTCATGTGCAAGAACCATGACATGGGTTAGAAACAGTTGGAAAATCCGAAATGATGATCTTGTAAGCATGCATTTATGGCGATATTTTACAGAGAAATGGATGGGTTGTTTGAGGGCAAGTTTTAATGTACTTCTTGTACATGTATGTAATATGTACACAGCAAGAGACCATGGTATATATTACTAAAAGTTGAAAAGGAATAGTTACAAGGAACATGGCAAATACATGGAAATATTTTCATTTGATCACATTGCCTCAGTTGTTGACAAGTTTGCATGTTGCACATAATGTGATCAAAGACAACAGAAAATTTACCATGAGTATCTGTCAACTTATCCCTCCAAATATGCAACAGTAGAACATTCAGTTAGATACATGAGTGAGTTGGCACAAAAAGGAAATTTAATATTGGATATTTACACAGATGATGATTGGAGTCCGGAACACGAGTGTTCTAAACGAAGATATGGACAACTGAAAAACAGAAATTTACACTTACCATTGGCGTCACCATTTTCAACATGTGTACAAACTGGCGACAATAACGAGATGATATTTTGCTATGGGAAAACAGCAATTCAGGATTACATTCCGAGGCAATATTCTTTCTCCATTGGGTTTGATTGCAAGACCTCGCAAAAAGCATCCCTCAATGGGGTATCTTTTAATATCAGTATTTCTGACCAAACAAATAACACTAAGTGCAGACGAATGCCTTATGCTCCAAGCGAAGTTATGAACGTAAATTGCTCAAAGTTCTACTTAACAACATCATTTCCAAACTCAATTGGTTCCCAAATCCTTGCTGAAGGGATAAGTTCTCTGAATCAATTTTACTTCCTATACCTTGAGGCTTTGACCTTGAACAGAACATCCTCTTGCTACAAAAGGTTCTTTGAACTGATATGCTATGTCTTCATCCCTAGATGCGAAGAAAGAAAACTTCTAACAATTCCACTTTACAGGGAAATGTGTGAGGATTTCTTTGAAGCCTGCGGAGGAGTTTTGTTTTCAGACTTATTTGAAATGAATTGTCAATACTTACCCCCACAAAATGGAACTATTCCGTGTCTCTATCAACCAGTAACTTGTGAGTATCCATCAGACACCAGCAATGGTTTAGAAAAAACGTTTACTGAGCAAGATAATTTTTTGGTAAATTCTGAAATTGAGTACTCATGCACTGATGACAGATACATGATAAATGGAGAGGGAACTAGAAAATGTCTGTATAGTGGACAGTGGTCCGCTGAGCCCAGGTGTATTGCTGAAAGGTCTAACAGCCTTTTAAAGGTGTTGTTACCTGTAAGCATACTAGTAGTGTTGATAATTTTTGCTGGGGTCTTATATTTTCGGTTCAAAGGGAAACATTCTGCGGAGAAGACTTTGACAAGAATGAAGCAGAATGACGCCTTTGTATGTTGTGACGGCGATGATTTCGATTTTGTTTGCAATAATATTATTCCAGCATTTGAGGAAATCCATGATCCCCCATTTAAACTAGTTATCAGTGATCGAGATTTCCCGATTGGCGAGAGTATCTTCGAATGTATTTACCAAGCAATAAAGAACAGTAACAGTGCAATAATTATTATGTCACAAGCTTTTGTGGATAGTTTATTGGGCCGGTATGAATTTGACGCATGTTTCTTTGAACATCTCGAAGATCCAGCATATAAACTGTTTGTTATTATGATGCAACCAGAGAGCAGGCTCGAAAATATGCGTTTATACATGAATAAGAGTATTTCTTATTATGGTTTTAAGTTGGAAAGAAATGATCCAAGGTTAGTTACAAAAATATCTGAATATTTAACGAAGGTGAAACAACCAGTAATAAATAGTCGCCCAGGGTCAATCATGGAATCTATACGTAACTGTTTTGTTCATGGAGAAACTGATAGTGGACCCAGGGTAGGTTCTACAATTTTGCAAGAATCAAGAAACAGTGATGGAGAAAGCATCCAGACTTTCGCTGAAGTAATACTGAATGAGAAACTAAAAAATGATGATTTTGTAAGTATTGAGAATGGAGGGGGAAAAAGTCTTACAATTTCTGAAGAAACAAACTTCAGTGTACAGCCAACACTGCAGGATAATAGTGGAGAAAAATTGGCTGGACAAACAATAGTTGATGTTCATGCAGAGAATTGGTCGGATTATGAATTGTTGGAAGAAGATTATGATGCATTAGATTGTTATTATGAAACAATATGGAATGAAAGTGACACGAGTGAAAGTGAAATGAAGGAAGGTGAGATTGATTCAAATATGTCAGATCAAACTTCTATTATTGAGGTTGAAGAAGAACCTGTGTTTGAAAACGGAAGCGGTGAACTCAAAAAGGCAACACTATCCAGTATGAATCAGTCATCAGTTGATCCAGACGTTGATGAAGATAATGCACGTACAAAACAAGGAAGTTGTATTGATCTAGAAAGAAGTGTAACCTGCCATGAAGAGCCAGGCACAGGAAATGAGAAAGGTACAATAATAGAATTGGACACTATTGATCAAAAATCTTCGGACCTGGAATGTAATCACACTGAACTACGAAAAGAAAAACAAAACCAAAACTCAGAAGATCTAAAGAATTTCACACAAGTGGCAAATTTTGTGAAAGAAATCCCTTTAACAGGAAAGACGCAAGTCACCACTGGGCGAAACCCTTCTCTGGAGAAAATTGACAAAGAAGAAAAACACAATCAAGACATATACGTTGAGGCAGATATAGAACAGGAAATGTACGATGCTGCATCTTTCATGATAAGGGAGGACAGAGCACTGGCAAAACTCCGCAGCAAATTAAGCCGATCCAGAAGATTCGACGCTTTTGTGAGTTTTCATCACTCTGGACCACATCGTGATTTTGTGTTTGACCAAATCTTGCCTGAGCTAGAAGAAAACCATGACCCTCTATTCCGACTGTACATTCATGATAGAGACTTCGAGCTTGCTGAAGAAATAATGTGGAACATTGAAATGGCAATTCAGCAAAGTAACAGTGCAATTATTGTGATGTCCCAAGGATATGTGAACAGTAAGTGGTGTCAGATTGAATTCAGACAATGTTTTCTGGAGAATGCTGCTGATCCGGCTTTCCGAATGTTTGTCATCATGATGGAACCTGAAGAATCTCTGCAAAACAAAAGTATTTACATGATGAAATTCTTCAGTGACACCACCTATGGAATACCAACTGATCCAAAGTTATTTACTAAAATAGGAAAACTTTTAATAGAAATAAGGTAGTAGTTTTCTGAAGTGTTGTTGAAACTTTGTGATAATTTATTAAACCACGCACATTTAGTTGAAATTTATTGCTACAGGCTTCTTTTGTGAACCGATTGCTTTTTGTATTCCTTGGGGAAACAAATTTATTGCTTGATTTTGAGAAATGAGATTGACATTTTACGTGGTCCACAGAAGATTACTGGTCCATTTCATTTACGAGTTCATTTTGGAACCCTGATCTCAAAACGTTATATGGGAATGGCGACTGCTGTTGCGCATGTTTTATGGTTCAAATTTCAGCAGCAGTGTGAGAAAAAATCCCGTCGGGTTTTGTCAAACTCTTCAGCGGTTAGGTATTAGATGAATCCTACAACACAATTTTTGAAAAAAATTCCTAATCTGATCCCAGAGTGGCTGTCAGCCATTCTAACCATAACACCGAAAAGGTTTTCAGTAGCTGTGTGAGACTTTTAGTATCATTGGTCGGGTACAGCTCACAACTTAATCCAATTGGACAAATATTTATTCGTTTGAAGAAAAAAAACTAGATTGTATAATTCAGTTTGATTTAATTTAATGAGGAAGTTGTGTTTCAGTGTCTGTCAATTTATGTGCGAAATATCGAATCGTATGTGACATAGTTTTAACTATACTTTTTACATTTATACTGAGGACCATCAACCACTTTCAAATGGAAGGAATTTGTACATAATAAAATTGTAATGTGTCGACACCAAAGGATATTCAGAGGTTGTTACAATTACACTCTGTGATGAAATTGAGCTGTCGCATTAGTCTGAAATGCTTCACAAAATAGTAACTAAAATTTCTTTTCAATTCAGTGATATTAGTGAGTACATATTTTGCAATAAAACACTTTGATTCTAAACCGATAAAATTTTACTTTATGTTTCCAATCTGCAAACACACAACGGCTACAAAAACGGCATGGTGCAATAAAAAATACTTGTCATGTTTCAATGAGTGTTCAACCATGGTTTTTCACAGATTATGCATCTTCTGCGGAAATAGAACATGTTGATCTACTTAGCCAGTCGTCATGCATGAAGCTACTTGGCTGAAGTCACATGGCTCTCAGTTTGCTTTACTATTCACAACAAAAATGTCAAAAACACTACACTAGCGGATCCGGGGGATCTCAAAGAACAGTGTCGACGGGGGCCACTAACCTATTATTTGGTCAAAAATTTCCCGAAAACTGCATGAAAATGAAAGAATTTGCACCCAGGGGTGCATCCCTAACGTCCCCCCCTTAGATCCGCCAATGAAGAAGATGGCCGTTTCTCAGAATCGAATTTTCGGATAATTCATCATATCCTGCCGCGAATTGACATTCCAGGATTGACATTCTATCGGCTTGTACCGTTAGATGTCAATACTGTCTGGATTCTGCCAGGATTTGGCAGGAAATGATTAATTATTTTAAAAGCAAAACTTATGAGAAAAATATTTTGTAAGTGACCATCAACTTAAAACATTTAATGACTTTAGCATACCCAATTACCTTTACTTATTTAATGAACTTCAGTGGCATGCAGAACACATTTCAACGTCTTTCGAGTTGTCAACAAAGGCAAAATAAATTCAGCAAAAAATGCCTCCAGATAAAGCCCATGCCTTGCTGACTGAGCCAAGTTGACATCCTTGTCAAAGCCTAACGTTGTGTCAATTCGGGAAAATGCAAATATCTGGTTACATTATGCGCAATTTATTTCTTTGGAAACCCTTTCTTCGTACCTCTCCCTGAAATAAACGTTGTACAAGGAATTTTGTCAGTTGTCATTGGTGCCGCCACTTAGATTGAATCACTGTTGCATGGAAAAAATAAAAAGAGACATAGTGTGACAGAGGATCTTGTTTCATTTACATCCATATATTTAAATGAAACATCAAAAGAATTGTTTATGTCGAATAGCCAATTTTCGCAGACTTTTTAACAGATCAGATTGAAAAGTAGACGTATATTCAACCAAACTTTACGGATTGTGTGCCAAGGTGAAGATAGAATATTTCACTTCCGGGATTGAATAATCATGGTGCCAACGCAGAATCAGAGGTGGATTATCCCGATTATCCTGTTGTGGTTTGATGGTGTCTTCTCAGTACGAATCAGCGGAACCATAGACGAGGACATATCGTTCTACTACCAGGATTTACTGGTCACTCCATCGAAGTCAATAACCTTATCATATGAACTAAAATACCCACAGGCAAACAGCCATGATTACGTGGATATCCAACTCTACACAACGAATAAGCATGAGAACATTGAAAAAAAGTGCTCATATCGAAAACATTCACAGTTTTATAACATTTATATGTATAATCGGTGCATGGATTTACAATGCAGAGACTCAGGCAGTGTAAAAGACTATATTCCCAGAAAGTTTGGGTTTTCTATAGGATTTGATTGTGATGATGCATCGAAAAAATCATTGGAAGGTACAACTTACTCAGTGGACGTGTATTTCCAGAGCAATGCTACTTTTTGTTCGACTGTACCAGAAACTTCCGTTAACTGTTCGAGATTCTACTCATTGGCATCCTTTCCAAATATACTTGGTCAAAATAATGTTCTCGCACCCTATTGGTTTGAATACCTGTTTGAGACCTTACATTTGTTGGAATTTCCCATATCCTGTTATGCTCACCTAGAAGAATCAATCTGCTATATCTACTTTCCCAGATGTGACAATTCACGGGATGTTATTGTTCCCTGCCAGGAAACGTATGATGAAATGCATTTGGGGTGTTCAAACAGTTCAGTAGAGAATGAAGCTCTAACCTCAGCCTTCTTTGGTTCATACCATAACGAATACTTACCGCCACGTGACGGAAATATTTCCTGCTTTTACAAGCCAGTTATCTGTAGAAATCCTCCCAATGCTACAGACATTATCATTACAGGAGGTCTTAACGATAGCGGCATCTACTACGGAGGGTCGGAACTTCAGTACTCTTGTACTGATGAATCATTGGTTATTTCAGAACCCAGCACAGTCACATGTTTGTACAGTGGATTCTGGTCTCCTTTGCCCGTGTGTTCGAAGCCAGAACGGGAGTATTTGCTAAAAATTCTACTTCCAGTCTTAAGTTTTGTTTTATCTGTGGTTGTGGTAGCAATGGTTGTTGTCGTTTGCATAATAAGGAGACGAAAGAAAGCTGCTAAAAATCTACCCCTGATGAGAAAAAGAGAGTTTGATGCCTACGTGTGCTACGACTTTGATGGAAATCACGACTTCGTGATGAATTCTATTTTACCTGCTTTAGAAGAAAATCAGGACTCTCCGTTCAAGTTGTGCATTCACAGTCGGGATTTTGAGCCTGGTGTTGCGATTTTTGACAACATACAGAGTGCCGTTTCACGAAGTAATTCAGCCATCATCATCATGTCACAGGAGTTTGTCAATAGTTTTTGGTGTAAAAAGGAATTCGAGCAATGTTTCATGGAAAACATGAGCGATCCAGCTTTTAAACTGTTTCTGATCATGATGCAGCCTGCTGATAGCCTTGAAGGGCTTACCGAATACATGACGAGTTTTATCGCTCAGAAAACGTACTTGGAAAGACATGACCCTGATCTGATTGGAAAATTATCCCAATACTTGACCTGGATCAAACAACCGAAAGAAGACAGAAGAGAAGGGATGATAGAACTCACAGACATGAGTACCGCGTGAAAGCTGCTTTGTTGAATTGGGCAGTGATCTGTCATTAACTGATTGATGAACATACAAGAAATTCCAACCCGTGTTTTATGTCTCCCAGAACAACGTCTGACCGAGCCTATTAGCCTTATGAGACTTCAACACAGTCAACAAGAAAACCATGTAAAGCTTTTGCGTTTTAAACGTAATGTCGTTCACATGAAATATTGCCTCTTATTTCCGTAAATAGTATTTGACCTTTGGCTTTTTAAATGACAAAATTGCATTTGAAATGCCTTCACATGACATTCCGACAAATCATCTTCGATCTCCGAACATAAATGTAGCATAAGAACTTTTGTCTGAGGGTAAAACCCAGCAATGGAAAGCATCAATTCATCCCTGATGATCTGTGCAGTAAACGGCTCAAAAGGAAGAAGAAAAGTGCTCATTAGACTGTGACGATGTTTACACGTTTGAGCAAACACCAGTTGGCATTTACCTGATTATACAATGATGGTACTTGGCGACGGTCGGTTCACTACGGTCTTGCCGCGGTGGAACCACGGTGGACCGACCGTCGCCAAGTACCATCAATGTCAAATTGCACAAGAAATGTTGCTATGCTGAATTCTCATCTAAGGTTTTCCTTACTAATTTGTTTTGTTTTGTTTTGATTCCAACTGTGACTGTATTTAAAGTTACCTAGCCTAATTAACTACTGTGATTTTTTGTACATTAAAGTAACATCAGAATTTATGCAAATTTAGCAATTGATAACACTTGCACGCTTTACTGCAAGTGCGATGTGCGTGTCTTCCTGCATCGGATACAGGCTATTATGTAAAATGATGATGTTGATCGCCAGTTGACAGTATACTATTTTAACGAATACAGGTTGTGAAGTTTTGAAGGGTGAAACTCGATATAAATTTGAATTGCGGAAGTAACCCAAGAAAACTGTTCACACAAAAATATTAGAATGTCCAAATGTATTACACATGGCCCCGCTTGAGTTTGCATATATTTAAATATGTTGACATGGCATTTTTTCTGCCTGTAATTTGATTACAAAGAGAGAGTAGCTTTTCTTTTTCTGTGAATATGAATGCCTTAGTTAACAAGACATCAAACATTTGATGCTCCTTTTTTTAATGTAATCTTGATGTGGTGCTTTGATTTTTGCATGAAAGTCCTCCGATAGATAAGTTCCATTGTAAATAATCTCATCTTATTTCAGCTGATACATGCAGCTACATAAATGCCGGGAAGTGAGTTAAAAATGTTTATGCACTATTAGCCTTAAAATTATTTATGTAACGCTATCCAAGGAAGGCCAGTTGAATTTTTCCTATTTGGAACCAGAAAATTAACATATATAAATCAATTGATTAGACACACCAAGTGGGATATTTTGAAGCACCTTAAATAACCTGTAGTTATACATGACTGGTTGTAATAAAGCTACTTTTTTAAGTGATACATGGAATTGTGAAAGGGTAATCGCGGAACTGAAAACACGTACGTGGGTAACAGATCAGAACAACGATGGGAAAAGCCCATCAATGGAAATTTTGGATTGCTATTTGCGGGCAGTACAAGAACAGTAAAATGTAATTTTTGATAGATAACGAAGCTCGAATTTAAGCAGCATGGAGACAAGTTATTACCATCTTTTGACCTGGATATATTGTTGAAATATTTCTCTGCTAGAAGTTTTTGATGTGGAGATTCATAATGCTTGTTGTACCTTATAACTCAAGGTAACCGCAAAAAGGTGAGAATTATGGTTAAATGTTGAAGCCACACAGTTAAAATTGTCAACTCATCCTTAACTCCTGGACTAAATGTCAAAATGTATCTTTATCATAAGTGGTAAAATAATTTAACTTTAATTTCAAATTCACATTCTAGTGTAAGGGCAACCATTCAAAAAGTATGAATTATTTTACCGACATGTGAAAAATGAAAAGTGAATAAGTAGAGATGCCTGATACTTGCTGATTTTTTTTTTGAATTCAAGTTAACCTAAAAACTCAGTTCAATCTTTCGTTGGTGTGTGTCTGGTGTGAAAGTGTCATCATGTAATTGAAATTTACCTGTGTCGTGGACCCTAAAACCTAGTATACAATATATGCTTCGCCCCTCTTCACTCCCCCTTGCCTCCCTTGCCCCCCTTTGCCCTCAGGGAGCGAAGGGAGCGAACGAGCCACCTGGTGAAACTTTCTACACAACCTAATATTATTAAATGCTGTTGTTTTAAGCATTTTTATTGGGTGAAACCGATCACATGGACTAAAAATAAATTGTAATATTTTTCTTTAGTAAAAATAAAAAGTGATATTTTTGTTTTTTTCAAAAATATCACTTTTATGTTGAATTTAATAATATAACAATTATTGGCACAGATTGGACAAAAATATCAG
>JBCAUG010433783.1:0-15938 GCA_038406175.1 Haplosyllis leylae
CCCCCCCTGTGGACAGACAGACACCTGTGAAAACAGTACCTTCCCGTCGTACTACGTACGCGGGCGGTAATAATGCAGATAACAGAACAAAGTAAAATCACAATATCCAATGGCAACATTTTTCCTTTGGGATATTAAACATGGATTTCCTTTGAGATGAAACACACTTCTAATTTTCCCTAACACTTTGCCTTTTCACCATTATAACATAAAAAAAACTAAAATATTATCAATGTTTTATTGAGCAAACATTCAAATCAGAAATATTTGTAAGGGTTTTCTTTTATGTAGACTTCTCTCATTAGTATTTCATGTCTGATGAATATGTAGCATTTAAAATGTGCTTTTTTAATCTTAACCAAACAATCTGTTACCTTGTTAGAAACTATGTGTGAATTGAAGAGGTTACCACCATTTAATAGACATTACCTTTGTTTTTAATTTAAATTATCTAAGTCGAAAAGCTAAGTTTTTGCGTAAACTAGAGTGAGTTCAAAGATCCCCCGAACCACAACATATATCTGAAATGTACGGAATCGGACTTCCTGTGGACGTCTGTTGGTTGTCTTTGTGCTCTTACTTAGAGAAGCATTTGGTGCTATCACTGCCAACTTTACATTATTGGTGGTCATTTGGAAAGTTCTTTTGGGGTGATCACGACCAGTCTGGGTCGTTACTGGTGTATGTAACATATGTGACCAAATCGGTGGGTAAACTTCAGGACAACTGTGATATCTAGGAAACAACAAGCACTGGTTAGATTAGATACCAGACAGAACAAATATTTTATAAGATGGGATAAATATGAAGGTGAAGTAGATCCGCTAACCTAAGAAAGCTCAAAACTACAAGAGTATGGCAGAAACCTAGTTTCAAAATGCCAAAATAGTCAAGTAATTTTATGGCTATTATCAAGGGGAGATCTCCATTTTGACGTCTTGTAAAGTGGACGATATTGTGTTGACTTCAGATGTTGACACCTCGGGCCTAAACTTTCTCTTTGATCTGTAAACAAATAAATCAACCAGGTCCTGTCGGAATTTTTTACCCGACAAAACATAAAGAAAGAAATTAATTCCAAAATTAGTTGAAGCTGCCTTGTCCCCAACTTGAACAAATAGAATATAAGCTGCGTAATGATAAGGAGATTGAAAATGATCGACGAAGTTTGAGTACAACATCATAGCGTATGACGGCGTTGATAGAATCAGAAAACTAAACGTAACCAGTAGCAACATGGTGTAGATTTGCCTTTCAATACTCTTCATCTGGTTTGTTTGACCTTGACCTTGACTTTGACCTTCATTCCTTGTTACAATAGTTTCAGTAAGATTGCATTTGGATCTTTGATACAATGTTTTTATAATGACACTATTCATTATTACAAGTGATACAAAGGGTATTACAAAATTAAGGACAAATGTTAACCAATAGTAGAACTGGCCAGATATTGTCCCCAATATTTTTGCATAAGGGATGCAATATCTTCCAAGATAATATGTTGTAAACAAATGAGGAGAGCAATAAATAAAACTAAAAATCACAATACAACCGATGGTAATTTTAGCTCTTTTAACCGTATTAAACGAAGCCGCTTGGTGAGGTCTGATGATGCTGTAGAAACGTTGGAACGTCATGTTGACGACTAGGTGGGTACTGCACATGGTACACGACATCACTATGAAGAGTCCAATGCAGCAATACCAATACTGATTGGGAGGCATGTCAATACCGTGTGCCGTGCTTAAGTATGATGTAAAAACTGCAATATTTGAACAGATGAGAGAATGAGGGGTTCTCACAAACATATCAAATTGGGAATATTGGAACCAGGCTTTCCTGTATGAAAACAAAAATTGTAACAAAATGGTATCCCAGTGAGTATTGAACCTGGGACCTCGGCCGTTCAGGTTTGATTCTCTCCTCTCTGAGCTATTCAAACATGTCTTTGTTGGGAGATCTTGTGTTTCGTTCCTTCACCACTTGCATTTCAGACTTATATCATTTAATTAGAACCAAAAGAGAATGACTAAAATATCTTAAAGATCTTTCAGTTAAGACATATCTGACAGGCTCATAGAGAAGCGCATCAGATCCAAATGGCAGAGGTCCTGGGTTCAATGCTCACTGGTATAACATTTTGGTATTGGAGTCTTATGTTTTCACATAGTAAAACAATGCCATTGTTGTCAAATTGGGCTATTTTTTGAAAAGCCTGACTGGCAGAAAAATAGAACATTTTCACTGATTTGTTGCTTGTCTGGACCAACAATTCAACATTAAGGTCCGTTCATACCGAGCGAAAGTGAAAGAGAAAGCGAAATTATCCTTCAATGTTTGTCACTAAATCTTTGATCTTTTTTATTGTTCTTTTTCGCTTGGTGGACACAGACACTTAGAGATATTATTTGAATTGTGGACCAATTATAATCGGGTCAATTGAACAAATGTAGAGAAACGCAGGCTGGAAAAATATATTTATTGTCTCAAGTGTTGTCTTATTAGCTCGGTCCTAATAACTAATAAGTCTACTCTCTCCGTACTCGGCAGAAAATAAGTAGATCTAATAAGTAATAGCAGTAATTGCATTGGGCACTCAGGTAACAAGACTCCACTGCTTAAGATAGGTCATATGGTAGCTGTCAGGTGGGAACCCTAATGTGGGGCTCATGCATAAGTTATATACCCCCTGTGAAGCCGTACTATTGGTTATAACATAATAGTGGGCTGTTTAGCAGTGAGCTATCAGCGGTTATGGCTTTCTTATATGAATGGCCTTACATTAAGGGAGAATGTGGTTTCCCTCTCATATATTATTGCTACCCTTCTTAAGGTAATCGTATGTCGTATTACCTTGCACAATGGTGGGCATACTCCTAATTCACCTTGCACAATGGTGGGCATACTCCTAATTCAAAGATTTTTTAGATTCACACGAAACAAAATCAACAGAGAAAGCGAAAATTTTCTTTGATGTTTGTTGCTCATTATTTTATTGGTTTGTTATATGATCTTTTTGCCTTTGCTCCGTTTTTTGCTTGGTGTGAATCAGCCCTTAGTTAATTTTTATCAGAAAGTATGACTCCAAAATCAAACGGACAAACCTCCAGACAACACCACACTGTCAGACAAAGCCAAAGCCGCGATGTAAAGAGAAAACGACATACTTCGGTTTTGTTTCTGAATCATCACCTACAAAGACACACGTACAAAACTACGATAATACAAACTAAACTAATGACGATGGCAGGTAATGTTGTCATGCGTGTTTGTCTGTTCACAGGTCCAAGAGCCACGTGACCATCCCATTGTGACCCCACCATCCTTCACCTTCCTCTGCCTCAAACTGGGTAGCCCCCACCCCTGCCCTCTCACAGAAGAACCAGACAAGAAGAGCAAGTGGAAGACTAGGCAGGCATTTGCATTATGTAGTATACCCCAACATGGTCTCTGTCCTACATTTGCTGATCATTCTAGGCAAGACCTAGTGAGGAAGTGGGAGGGGGGCGGTTGACCTTCTATTCCTAGTCATCCTTGAAGGTCTTTTTCTTAACAGTAAAATATTGATTTTGTCACCAATATTGCTTTTCTATAATCCTTAAGTCAACACCCCATAGTCAACCAAAGAAAAATCAGGTTTCTTCTCCCAGGGAATGAAAGAGGCTGTTCATGGGAGTTCTCTGTTGTGCATTGAGGCACAATTTGGATAAAGTTAGAAATTTCTCTCTAACTGCCCTCCAAGAGGGTGTCCAGAATGCATGGTAATACACCAGACTTCAGACACTTTAGGGTACTCTCCTCAGTAACCACATGATGGCCACCCTCAAATGAATAATGGAGTCTAACAGCCATGGCTATTCAACATTACAAGGCAATTAAGTAAAAGAAGAACCCTGCAACAATGACACAATGATTAGTTTTAGAGACACAAATAATACTGTAAGAAATCAAGTGTTGTAAAAACAGAGCAAGATTAGTATATAAAATACACAGGAGGGGGTCCACTCTGCCTGTGCACTCAGAATGGCTCAACTCCTTGATTTTGATACTTTGAGCCTCACTGAGCCCAGAATGAGTGCACTACTCTCTATACCTGGAAAGTTCCATTGTATGAAGTGAAGTGTATAGTCTTGTGTCAGACCCACCTTTCCTGAGGTCTGCACCACAATATTTATACTCCATAGAAAGTAGTTCCCTATAGGCAGGTCAGTTAACTCACCGACTCTATCCCAGGTAATGGAACACACTAACTATTATTTAACTCCTGTGTCCAAGTGATTTGGAGTATTTTAAAGCAAGTGCAGAAGGAGGGGGACAGGGATATGCGTCAAGTTAGTGCAGTACTCAGATCAGATGTTTCAACATGGCTCTGGCTTCTGATTGTTCCAAATGTCACCTTCACTCATGCCATGCTCATTGGTCCAAAATAACTATCACAAGGGTGACCAGAGATTGCACAACAATCTATGCATTCAAAATACCTCAAATCATTCAAATAAAATTATCCTGCGACCGTTGCTCTCCACATTTGGCAATACTTTCTTGAATGAATTTGAATACAAACATATTGAATAGTACAAGCACCAAAAAATTTAGGAAAAATGGTGTCAGTGTGATTTAAATGACTTACCAGAAATGATAAGATATTTCCAATGATTCCAATGGGAACAAACACAGCAAAGTAGGATTTATCAATAGCATGCCCTGAAAAGATATGTTTTATGAACAATTTACACTTTGTAATAGATGCAAAAAAAAACAATCATTGTAGAAGGGTGTTCATAGTAACCGAACTTTTCAATATTGCTGTCAATGATTTTGATGCAAAGGAATCTGCTCGTTGTAGCTGGACGCGTGCTCGTTATAACCGAACTGTGTATTCGTAACTGCACAAGAATTCCCGTCTTTCCTCAAACGTAGATTTTAAAGGTAATTGGAATGTTCCCTGATTGGTGTATTTTTTACCTATTATCTTTACTATTTTAGTGAATTTGATCAAAAATGTCCTATATGAACTTTTTTGATCATACATTTAAGTCTTTATGACTTTCATAATCTTATTTGTGAATGTTTTCAATGGATTAAGAATTTCAACCATTACAGACGAGAATTGACAGGAAAACGAAAACATAAATTGTCTCCACTAGAATTTGAAACTGGAGCTTCTCTGTCAATAATTGTACAGAAAAACAACATGGCCAACACATAACAAATTAATAGAAACTCTTTCAGACTGATGACATTTTAAAAAGTAGTCATTTTGGGCATGGGCATTTACAACCAAATATCTTCTATGCTAAGGATGCCTGAGCCATTCAGTGCACTTACTGTAACAGGGGTCAATTTAAAATAGGAGCCACAGTCAGAAAAACAAGTCAGAGAGTAATTTCAAAGTTCCTTTGTATGCCAGCCACTTTTAGTTACTAGGTGACTAATACCTAGTTGTATTAATTAATTAATTAATCAATTAATTAATCAATTAATTAATTAATTACATTGTGCTACTAGTGAACACACTAGAGGGCATTTAAGTAGAAAAAAAAGGCAGCATTCTTCATCAAATACCCTGTTTGTCTACACCTTTAGTGTGCATAATTTAGTTCGAAATTGAATAGTACCTCTGTGAGGTCTCGATGATGAACATTAAAGGGGCTAGAGCCATTGAAGTGTCAAAGGTATAAAAGTGCCACAAAGTGTTTAGAGTCTGAAAGTGTTATTATCTCACCTATTTTGTACATTGTGTAAGATGTTGCTAAAGCTCTGACGTCCTTAAAAACTGAAGTAACAGTAACGTTGTCATTGGAAACAGTATCCATGGCGAAATCTGGTTCCATTTATTATTATTAAAGATCTTTCTTCAACGACTTAATATTATCATTATCACTCTGTTCCATGAACATATTTTGACATTACTAGGCAGCAAACCGATGTCGTTGCCAATGTCAAAAAATTTGAACAACATGTCGTCTATCGTCATAGGAACGAACTCAGGTGCAGCTCCCGGTCTTTAGCAGCTGCATTTTTTGGAGTAAATGTAAGAAAAACTAGTTGCGCAGCTCTAAAACCATTGAAACTTCCACCTTTGAAGTCGGGAAAAATAATACTAAAAGTTGTTTGATATTTTATAACGCAACACTATAGAAAAAGAGTATCATGTTAATTTTATAGCATAACATTTAACTTCTGGAATTCATGAGTGTAAGGCAATAGAAACGTTGCTAAGGAGCGATGTGCTTCAAGGTTGAGATGATTTAAAAGTATTTTCCATCTTTTTTTTACAATTCATGGAATGTTACGCATTTAATACTTGAATATAAAACTAAAATTGGTATTTTTAAAATTACCATCATGTCCCTATTTTTGAGATGATTATTTGGACAATTTTATTTATTCATCCGAATATAAATGTTTCATAGACTACCATTTGTAAACTCCATTTTTTTCTGATCTTGGACCGAAAAGACGCAATTTACAGATCTGAGACAAGAGATCCACCATTAAGTTTTTTACGCGTTTAAGCTTTGTATATATTCTTTGTTTTGTTTATTGTCAGAAAAATAGAATTTGTTTCGTAAATTTAAGATCACCATCCGAGCGGATAGCACGTCTGCTTACTGTGCGGGAGGTCTCCCGATCGAATCCACCACCAATTGGATCAATGACACAATGTTTTTGTTTTTTTTTCCTTTTCATTCTTTGCACGAAGTCCCGAATTTCCGGTGAAGTATCGTTTACCGAACCCCCCCTCCCCGTTTTAACTTGGCCCCCTCCCTTAACCCTAGGGCCAGAGGTCCAACTCTGCTGGCTGCTCCCCTTAACACTTGAGCCCTCAGCTTAAGGCACCACTTCCCCTTCTACCTTCTCCCCTGATAGAAATATTTTCAATTAAATGTAAAAAGATTATAGGAAATTTTTCTTGCAAATGATACATAATTAATCAGGAGTGATAATTCTTCCAAATAATTACAATAATTATTATATATTTTATTTTTAACACATTTTATATACCAATTACAATGTAAATTTTGACTTTTATCTTTAAATAACATAGAAATTCATCATATAAATTTTATTTTATTTTTTAAATAAGGGGGTCGGTTCAAATCACCACACCGGTTGACTATTCCGTATTATTTCAGTTGTTTCAGATACACCGTGGATCCGGTGTGTAGATGCAGCGCAGTTGAGATTCTTGAAGAAACAATGACCAGACCACACGGTGAATCCTCCGCAGTCGTTGTTATCAGCGCACCACTGCTTGCAGTTCTCATTGTCTGAGGCAGGGTTCGAACCAATAACTTGTAGATCATTGTGGCGCAGGCAGTCTGTATCCACATGCTTGATGTACTGGAACTCTACAGTCAGAAAGGAAAGTATTCTTTATTAGGGAGAGCCGAACTACATTGGAATTTTTGCAGTAAAGATAAATCTGATAGATATTTCAACAGGAGATGGGTTTTAACCATGTGCTTAGTTGGAAATTTTTTAATGTAGTTTTTCACGATACGCATTTCTGACAGATCTGACAGATTTTTAAGTGGATTTCTACTGTTTACTGTTGTTTGTGTTGATTATTTGACAATGTACCCATGATCTAGTATGTACAGGAAATATTAAATAGCTGTTACATTTAAATTCTAAATTGTAATTATTCTTAAAAAAGTGCATTATATTTTTGTCAGATCTGACAGATCTGTCAGATTTAGCTATCGTGAAAAACTCAATTGTCAAAGGCATCCCTTAGAAAGTTGGAAGAATTCCAATGTAGTTCCACTGTCCCTAATTTAAAATATAATAGTTCAATATATATTTTAGACAAATGTATTGCTTATTTATTTATGGTTCCAAATATATTTTCTTACTGACCACCATTCTTGGGTGACATCTCATGATATCTCACAAGATTTGAAAGATTTGAGAGAATGGAGTCCTCTGATTGGTTGATAAGGATGGTAACATGACTTTAGAGTGAAATTTGACTGAAAGGAGACATCAGTGGTCATTTGCTAATGGCTTCCATGTTGGTATTTATTTGAAAACGCTATCTAGTTAGGTATAACTGAATTTTATAAAAGCTTTTCTGTGTCTCCCACTTACAGTTGGATCCCTAGTCACTGTAATATTTATGAATGCTTACTGATGATCAGTATAATTTGGTTAATGATGATCAGTATAATTTAGTTAATGATGGTCATTATAATTTGGTTACTGATGATCAGTATGGTTTGGTTACTGATGATCAGTATGATTTGATTACTGATTATCAGTATGATTTGGTTACTGATGATCAGTATGGTTTGTTTACTGATGATCAGTACCATTTGTTTACTGATGATCAGTATGATTTTGAGAACAAGTTTCACAGAAAAGTGTTTGATTTAAATGTTTTCATGTAAAATTGGCAAAACTCCAAATGGTAACTTCACAGGTTATAGACATTACCTACCACATGTGTTTCCATAGTAACCTTCACCACAGTGACATCTAGCGGATGTCCTGGTTGGTTCACATCTGGCCCCGTTTTGACACATTTTACAATGATGGTCTTCTGAAGAGGATAATAATGAAGGAAATATCAAACAAAAACAAAGTTTCTCTATTTTATTTTCCCCTTTGATTCTGGAAAAATAAAGTTTAAAACAATTATATTAATTCTGCTTTATTTGATGACCACACGAGATGTGTTCATTGGAAACATGGATAAATATGAGTTCACACGTAGCGGGGGTTTTTTTTGGGTTTTTTTTGCAACATTTTGTAACTGGCAACTTTTTACCATCATGTGTGAACAGCAGCACAGAAATGCATTCAGACGGTGAGAATAAGGGACTGAAAAACGTTACGTGTAAACATGACTTTAACACGGTCACAAACACATACTCATCACGAATAACGTCGATGATGGATCATCCATCATGTCCCAGTCTTCACCAAGATGATCGGTCATTTCACACGTGAAGACGTCATTGCTGGATACAAGAACGTTCATTGCCAAGCAACCGGGATTGTCATGGTAACATACGTGAATGCATTGCGCCACCGATGAGGATACCACAGTCGTTACGTTATCTGGTTCCTTCAAACGTTTGTTTCCAAAGTTTCTAAAATAATCACATCCTGGAAGAAGATGAATAAATTCAGTGGAGAAAAAAATGTTTGACTTTTTACAATCCTGTCGGGAGAATATCCGGTTCTGACTGGTTCGTAAATAGTTTTACAATGGTTGTCCATGAGGAAAATTTTATTCGTTCTTTAGATAACAAATTCTAAACTAAAAAAATTCTTATGGATAACCATTATAAAACTATTTACGAACCGGCGTCCTTATCAGTTCCCCACTCCCCTAATACTTGAGCCCTCAACACCTGACCAGTATCTCCCCTAGCCTTTCACCTTAAATCCCCTTAAATATAAAGGAAACATAAGGGTAGGGTAGGTTTGTAACGGTAAAAATGGACCGGTGTGAGGATATAATGGGGGGGGGGACTGTTTCAGCACGTTACACTGGTCAGGATTGGTTATTCTCCCAGTAGGGTGCGTTAATTCGGTTTGAATGCACGTGGTGCATAGACACTCCACAGAGTGGCATTTACAACCCGCATCCACAGGATAAGGAAGGTAATGTTTTTGCAGGTGTTTGTCTGTTGACGGGGAAGTACCCCGATCCTGCGACAGGTTCTGCCGGGGGGCACCCAGGATAGAGATACCCCCAGCTAGGATAGGGGTACCCTCCTGGCCAGGATAGGGGTACCCCCAAACTGTACAGAGACAGAACAGATGTATGGCACCGGCGGTATGCCTTTGCATTCACCCAGGAGGAGGTTCTAGCTGCTCGAAACGTTTAGACTTAAATCTTCCAGCCAGCACATACCCACCACAAGCAAATGTAAAAAGGAAAAGTGTCTTCCAAAAGTACAGCAAGCTTTTCCATCCCATTGTCAGCTGTATGAGAAAACAATACAAATATTTAGTGAAAGCAAAAGATGTACAACACAATCAACAACTCCGGGAACGCAATTTTCATTTTAAATTTGACATATTCCTTTGTACAATTTTACCTCCCGCATTATATTTATATATTTTCAGTTTGTCACCCGGGGGGGGGGTACACCAGTCCTGGCTGTGTGGGTACCCAAGTTCCATGCTATTTTCCTGGTCTCTGGCCCAATGTCCTGTCTGGGGAGAAGGGTACCCCAGTGCCAGATTCTTTTCCTTGTCTCTGGTCCCAGGTCCTTTTGAGGGTATACCAAAATTCCCAGCCAAGGGATACCCTGGCTGGGACTAGGGTACTCCTGGCACTGGGGTACAGTACAGAAAAGAGAATACCTTATACGTAGCAGACGGTATACTTTCTTGTGACTTCATATAGTAACCTTACACGTAAAAATGATCCAATAAATGTGCTGATTACAAACTACAATCCAGTTTTTAAGTACCGTATTCTTTTGATCCTGATGAATTCTAAAAGTAAATCTACAAACGAGCCAATCGAGTTTCCTCTAAATTAGACAAAGTTCTACCACGATGTCTTTCCAACAGTTCTAACTTGACATTGGGTTGTCAGTCTGAATCTTTAATTTCAGAAATAATCCAAGTCCAAATCGTGAATCATTGCCTTGAACACTTTAATTTAGAAATCTCCAATCCAAACCATGTCTAGCTAGTGTAACAGGTTAATAAAGTACTTGGAGGCCTGTGGAGTGGCCTCGTGTGGTGATTAACTTATTGCCGTTGATTTAGCATGTTGAGTGTATATTTATAATGACTACACCACTCGTTTGTGGTCATGTACTAATTTAGCCTTAATCATACCACCACCCTCCTACCTTGACCAATTAGTGAAACTTCGTCACATGCACATGGACCAATTAGACCCCTCCACATGATCCATGGTTATTTTGGACCAATCAGGTTAAGGGTGCAAGTGCTAAGGTATGAGTAATAATAATAATAATTTATTCGGTACTTGTTTACAAGCATATTGAGTATATTCCTACCCGAACCCCTCTGCTCTATAGCAAAATGTGTGGCTCAAATGTGTTGAAAGTTATAAGAGGAGGATAGCCCAAAAAGAAACCTGTAGGACTACTAGAGTAACCACTAGACTGTTAAGAACCATCAGCTACACAGCAGGAACTTCTCAGGTAGAGGGTAGCAGTGACTCTTGCAATCTACCTTCTGGATTATGTGGAAGGTGTCTCAAAAGGCTTATTTGAGCATTCTATATGCATTGGACACTCTTTCATGATCCAGGAGGGTTGTGAGCACACAGTCCTCCTATTTGTTTAACCTGTTAAAGTCTAAGTAGTAGTGTGCCTAATAAGTAAACCATTGTCTCTTTCACTGAAATTACTTGAGTTGTACTTTGTCTTAGTGACTACACTCCTGTTCTTGTATTTCAGGGTTTTAGTTGAGTTTTTGCTTCAAGTTTTAGCTGTCATGACAATGCTGTTGCAAGACCTCAGTGTGGCTTATCATTGCATTTTGTTAATACAGTGGACTTTCCTTAATAAAATCTACATAGAAGCTATTAGTTTATGTTCTTTCAGTGGAAGTACTCCATGGAGGGTATTCAGAATCATTGTTTAGTTGTTAGACACAAGTGGCAGCCAAATGCTGCCCCTCCTCTAGCTTGTTGTAATTCACCCTATTTAGGCCCAGTGCACAAATAGAACCACCATATATAACTGATGTTGCCCTGAGAGAAGAGGCCTGCTGCTGACTGTAGGGTATTGACTGAGAAAAGCTAGTAAAATGTAATATTGGGGACTAGCACAGATGAATAATCATCAGAGTAGATCAGAAGAGGTGCTGCCTTCTATGATTTCTACGGTTCTTATGATTGTTGCTAATTCTTTTTGCTGTAAACCTTTGTTGGCAACGTTGTCAACATTGTATGATTTAGGGAAAACTCAAATAACGTAACAAGTTGAACTAATGATTAGACCACTTAAAATAATATCAATCTAGGACGATTTCAGTATGAACTGTATCAGCTACATTTGATCCATTGCAGGTCTTGCTAATTTTTACCCACTGCTTTTGACTTCAAACAACTCCATCGGAAATTATAGATTCCGTGATTAAAATAACCGTAATTAATTATAGACTCCGAAACCGTGATTAATTCCAAGACGTCATATTTACTTATATCTAGTTCAGTCCTGGTAATAGAGAGCATCGGAGGTTAATTTTTGAAAAAAAGAAGCATTCTTACATTTAGAAGATTAATTGTGTTGAAATATTATTACATTGACGTAGCATTGGTACTTGTTGATTTACAGACAGGTTCCAAATTTTAGGAAATTTTAGGACCCGTTTACACAAAGCGTCAGCGTCAACGCTGCGATGACGTTTGCGACACAGATCTCATTGCAACCCCATTCTGGAGGGACTCTATTTGACTTTGCGTTGACGCTGACACTTGGTTCCACTTAAGAAGAAGCATGTTATTTTACGTGGGAACCTACCGCAAGTAAAATTGAACCCACTTCATAGACAAAAAAGAAAAACTCAAAAATTCTAGTTTTGCTTGGTGTGATCTTTGGCGGCCATCTTTGATAAGATGTTATCTGGTGGCCATCTTGGATCACAGCAACCACAAACAACAAAATCTGTTGTTATGGCTACTGATTGTCATGATATATTTTGACAATGGCTAACATCCAAGATGGCTGACTACACGATGGTTTAAGATGATCTCCACCCAATTAGAATTTCAAAAGTTTTTGACTTAATTATCATAAAACTGTCAGAACGTTTCCCCAAATCCACATTGCTGGCTTTAAACGAGTGAGCAGTAAGCAAATAGAAGATTATATCCGATCGATATCATATAATGTAATTTAGGTTCCACTAATTTGTCAAAAAATCAAAGAGTGAAGAATTCCACTTTGGTGACTCGTTAATTTGCAAGTCTAAACTTAATTCATTACCAGACTTTTGCAAGTCTAAACTTAATTCATTACTAGACTTGTGCAAGTCTAAACTTCATTCATTACCAAACTTGTGCAAGTCTAAACTTAATTCATTACCAGACTTGTGCAAGTCTACTTGATTCATTACCAGACTTATGCAAGTCTAAACTTAATTCATTACCAGACTTGTGCAAGTCTAATTCATTACTAGACTTGTGCAAGTCAAAACTTAATTCTTTACCTGACTTGCACAAGTCTAATTCATTACTAGACTTGTGCAAGTCAAAACTTAATTCATTACCTGACTTGTGCCTGTCTAAACTTTATTCCATACTAGACTTGTGCAAGTCTAATACCCCCATCCACCTTTTCGAATTTCCAAGTTTTCTGATGTTTGTTTCAATCTTTCCCCACCTTCTGTTTCCAAGGTTTGTTTCAATCTCACCTCACGTGGGTTCAATCTCACCTTGCATGCTCCCTCCACACGAAAATAATATATTTCACCTCACATGGAAAAATTCCCAAAATAGTCGTTTTCATCAATAAGGTACATCTATCAGTCACTAATTAGGCTAAAATAGTTTGTATAGATAATTCCAAGTTTTACAGATAAGTAATTTTGTCATTAGGAGATTTCTTGTGAATTACGACAAAGAAATCCTGTGTAAACAGGCCAATTAAATCTCCTGTTTCACACCTTTGCAGATATAGTGAATAGGGTTGTAGCGCGGCAGACCACTGATTGGTCGGTGCCTAATTCCCAATCTTCTCCTAATGACCCTAATGCAGAACCAATCCCTTGCATGAGGTAATTAACACATGGTAACAACAACACATTTTGTGACTTGCACGTTTCTTCATTAAAACAATTTATTTCTATTGGTCATCTTTTAATACAATCGAAAATTATACCTGAATATGTGACATACATATTTGCATTTGATAATTGAGATGTACTTTTTCTCTGCTGAAAAATTGCCATTCCAAAAAGTTGCCATGTTGATTCAATCAATAATAAATGATTGTGTCCAGAATTAGACCATATTTTACCGAAACCTTGGTGTTGTCATTTGGTTCACTGGACGAACTGTTATCTATTTGAATTCTTTCAGATAAAGGGTGGTAATGGCACGGGAAACAAGGTCCCCAGTGCAAGAGTGAGCCTTGTAATAACAATACCCATACCTCAAGACAAAACCTCTGCAGTCGTTGTTGTTCGCGCACCATTGTTTGCAGTGCTGGTGGTCTGAGACTGAATCTCCAGGAACAATGTATAGATCATTTCCGATAAGACAGTCTGTAGCCTCATGTCTGATGTATTGATACTCTACAAATAATATCATCTAGTGTCTGTCTGGAAGTGAATTTGTACTCTTTGCTGTTGTATATGTCAATTATTTGATGAAATATACACAATCCAGCAACTACTTGAAATATTAAATAACCCTTATCTTTAAAATTTTAACTACTATAATTCTTAAAATTTGCCTTTTATTTTTGCTAGATCTGTTAAATTTATATATCGTGAAAAACCCTAAAAATGACGTAATAAAAAAGTTTAAATGGTGTCTCGTGATGCTGTTGGATGTAAATGATGTCATGGCAGCATTCTGTGTAAACAAATTACAACCAATGAATGCAGCTCAAAGTAGGCCTGCTTATCATAAAACTGCCAATGGCCCTTAACATCTTCCAAGCTGTTAAGGGACTATCGACTCAACCAATACGGTGACTCTAACGAGCCACCAATAAATGTAACATACTTTTCTTCTCCAAGAAGGAACAGAACGGAACAGTGGGTACCCCCCCCCACTCTCTTGGACAGCACTTACCACAACTGTTTCCATAGTAACCAGCAGCACAGTGACATCTGATTGTTTCATGCCCGGGTCCATTTTGTCATATTTCACACTGATAGTTATCTGCAAAATCAAATTCAGCTTTCAGAAATTTTCTACTGACATAGTGGAACATTCATTTCAAATTCATTCCCTTTGCTTAGCCAGAAGAGCTTGTAGGATCCCAATGTCGGGAATTATAATTGAACATGAAACAAGCAAATAACCAGGCAAGTGAATGGAGTTGAAGGTCATGTAGTGACCACTAAAGCAAAATTAATGCTTTCATTGAAATATCTCTTCTTTGATAGTAATCAGTGTGTCATGATATCCAAAAGATAATGACCTCGGCCCGTACATTTTTTTATCCCTCCCCTCTCATTATCTCTATATGTTAAGTTTGGAATATTGTAAGAATTGACTTCTGAGCACATACTCATCACAAGCAGTGTGGATGATTCGTCATCTACTATTTCAGACTCTGTGCTGAGGCTTTCCATCATCTCGCACCTGATGACGTCATCGGTTGCTATGACATTTACAGCCTGGCAACCAGAATTTCTGTGGTAGCACTCATGTATGCATTGCCTCTGGGACGAGAATGTCTTTGTTACAGAAGTGGCGCCTCCTCTGTAACGCTTGTTTCGAAAACTTTTGAAATGTTCACATCCTAAAAATAGAGAAAATACGTCACTGATAATTGGTGGATAAGTCCTTGATTCAGTAAGTCACAGTCACTTCTTGTTTTAGTGTTAAACTTAAGGGTGTTTTTCCACACCAAACAAAAGTAGCAGCCAAAGAGAGAAAAGATCAAAGAGCAATCAAAAAGAAAGATTAAAGAATACGCAACAAACATTCAAGTAAATTTTTGCTTACTCTTTCAGCTTCGTTCAGTGTGAATGAGCCTTGACAAGACCCTTGCCCAGAGAAATCTAATTTGAATTCAAAATGTCAAATTAGAAATTACCATTAGACTGAATTATTTAATTATTTGTATTTACCAGCAGCAGATGCAACAACGTGTATCGTCATCCAAACCGTCAGTACGGTTTTCCACCGCATTGTTCGCTATACACTGAAACAACACTGAAACAAAAAATACATTTTATTTATTACCGCCCGCATCCGAAGGATGGGGAAGGTAATAGTTTTACACCTGTCTGTCAGTCAACCAGGGGGGGGG
>JBCAUG010433894.1:0-30761 GCA_038406175.1 Haplosyllis leylae
CAACACTGGGAGATTTGCTGAGTGATTCAAGACAATTGACCACTTCCTTCTCATACACAATAGGTAACAATATAGTGTGAATTTCTCCCTTAGGAGATCCGGCCACTTAAGGCCCATAATAGTTACACAAATGTGTGAAAGTGCAATTAAGGTATTGACACAATAGATAAAAGCAGCACGTGTGTCTAACAATTGTTCTATTTCTATTATGATGAACTTTCTCACTTAAGAGAAATTGACACTGTCAATTGGTAGGATTAGCTCCTAAAGACAAAGGAGCATTCACGAGAGATTATCTAGCTATTGTAGCGACTGATTTAAAAGTGCAGAGCTGGACATAGCGGCCGGTCTGCATTAAGACACCACGAAGCTAACTTCAACTGAAGTCTGCATCACAACCCACATCCACGTACCACAGAGTATCACAGCATTCATGAATGACCACCATGAGAGGACAAGAAGCCGAGCTCATTCCAGTCATAGATGATCCAGAAAGGCTGTTCAGAAGGAGAAGTACAATGGCTGAACAGAACAACAAGCAAGGGCATATAGTACCAAACTGGGAAGAAGGCATGGTGCCTGACAACCCTGGGGAAGAAAGAGCAGTCATGTATGATCATAACAACCGTAGAGCAGACACCTCCAACACAGATGACTCAAGCACCACCGATGTCTCAGACAGAACAGAGTATGAACTGTACCTACCAGACATGAGAAACACCAAACTAGAAGAAGCCTGCATCAACGGTGTACCATTCGGGGCAGACAACAACAACTACATTGTGGAATGCCCTGGACTGCAAGCCTTCTACCCAGACACCACTATGCTGGTGAACGCTCAGACAGGTTTCTGCCAACTCTACATCAGGGACAAGATCGAGCGATTCCCAGTAAATGCGCAGAACAAGCCATTCCAACTGGAGCTGCTGAGGAAGGTCCTACAGTCAGATGCAGCACAAAGACGTGACAACATGGACATCCCAGATAAAGGCACGTCAACCAACTTCAAGAGACCCCTAGCACAAAGAGAACTCAAAGACAGGTTAGAAGTCTTTTCACAACTAGTTGAGATGCTAGCGGCGAACCATGTCCAAACCCACGATGCACAACTTTGGCCAGAACACATAAGATGCCAGGAAACCCTGCGCTTGGAAATTCGCGGCAGACACATAGAGAGGAAAATGGACAAAATACCGTCAGTATTTCTAGCAGACAATGAAATGAGAGCCGAAGCAGGTCTCAGAAAATATGTTTACAACATAATAAGGCCAACAGCTGCTGTGGTCACCTCCAGGGAACAAGCCAGGAAGTACGCCCAATCATCAGTAAATGAATGTAAAAATATCTTAGAGTCTGCATTCAACAGGGACACACTGTATCAGGCAACAACAGGCACACCCGCGGTGACCACTACAGACAATCGCCAGAATTGCCCAACCAACACCAACGTGCCAACGACCACAAACCATGTACCCATACTAGAGACACTCACGATCGGGACACAGAACATTGAAGCCAGTGCTCCACCTGACCCACAAGCAGCGGCGACCACAGCAACCAACCCACTGGTCGCCACAACCCTAAAATCATGTTTGGGGCACAGGGAAACCAGCCCGACATCAATCAAAGGTTGGCGAAAATTGCTAATGTAAGGCCTCCGTGAGGAGTAGCAAACAAAAGATGTCATCTCCAGACCATCATGGTCACGCTTTATTAACCAGCAGCAGAGCCACTGCGTTAGTGCATGACCTTTCTGTGTTTGGAGACTAGTCTGCCAATGCAGAGAAGTCATGACACCTTATGTCTCAGCATTTCAGCCGAAAACTGGTGTCTTGGAATCAGTACTACCACTACCAATTCTGGGCATTGCATTGCATTGTTGCCTACTAAAACCATGGAGAACCTTTGTGATGTGGTTACATCAGTGAAAAATGGTAGTAGAGTACCAGACTGTCTACAGGTAAGGCATTGTGATACCCTCTGGGGCCAGTGTGACATACAAGTATTTAAATGGGGTTTGTGGGCAATTTGGAACTCAATGTACAGTCTCACTGAAACCCTTTGGAAGTGATTCTCCCTTAAGTATTTTGTGATCTATTTCACTACAATTGTAACAGTAAAAAATTATTTATGGTACCTTTGCAGGATTTTTATCCTAAAGGTTCCTAAAACAGAGTCATGAATGTTAGACTTACACCTCTATAAGAGGATGCCACCTGTGTGAATGTTCATGAAGAGTGCAATAAAGTGTTCAAGCACAATGAAGTATTCAAGCACAATAAAGTGTTCAAGCATGAAGTCTGGTGTATTTCCTTTTTTGCTCATTGCCTCCCCCGTTTCAATTATCATTCAATTATGATCCAGTGCATGAACAGAGGATTTCCATGGACTGCTGTCATCTGGAAAAGTGGATTCCTACCACAGTGCCTTGCAGAGACTGGATGTATATAAGATATGAATACTGGGGATAAATTAAAACAAATGTATGAAAGTGAAAATGAAAAAGATATAATCTGCTCCCTCAAACAAATTCGTCAATGTAAATCTAGGTCCCTAATTGAACCATGTTTGCAAAACCCTTACTTCACAAATATTCTCCTTGTTCCACTTTGGACATCGTATCCAAAAATAGTGGAGGGTAAAATATTTGACGTTATTGTGCACAGACAATTTTTACTGGAGCATGGATCCACCACTGCTCAATTCCATTTGAGTTTTCTCTGAAAGACTTTCGCTTAATTCACTGAATTTAATGAACCATGACAAGGTCCAAAAGTAGTACCAAGAAAACCCATGACTGGTATTACTACCCCTTAATAGGTATCTAGCCAGTGTGGTGAGTGACATTACTAGCTTTTTGGGGATGGGCAGTGGGAAGTTCTAATGATCCGATGTAGAGTAGCAGCACAGGGTCTCAGGTATGACTGAGACAGTGTACTGCTTTGGGCAGATGAGCCTCTAAGTACCAGTGACCTCTCAATAGGTCTTATGATCCATTCCAAATGATGAGCAAGAGTTATCTTCAGTTTACCAGTTTATTGATGTACTGTACAATCTATGTAGTATGATAGCTCTCAGGTCTAGGCTCTATGGCAATGTGGCATCTAGTGGATTCCAGCATTGAAGCATCTGCACTCTACTGTCCAGGACCTTAAGTACTCAGTCCACTAGGATGTGATTGGCTATGATGGGCAAGTGCCGCTATTGGCCATACACTTCAGGTGGGTCTCTGAGGCTCCACACCTGTAAGTGTGTAGTCGACAGCAGCACGGGACTTTGGTACCATGCAGCAGTAATAGGAGAAAGTCCGGGAGACAAGCGTCATCTTATTTTAAAATACAGCTGTTGTGGTCATTTTAGTTCATGCAAAGAAAGGTGTGTCTGGAATAAAGCATTTCTATTGGCTTCAACGTATTTGTTCATCCTGCAGAGGCACTATCTATGAAAAGACGCAATTGATAGAGTCATTGACCGTCGAAGCAGACGAAGAACTTGATTTTGAGGATGATGTGTTACCACTTGATCCTGTTGATAATGTAATGAGTGGTGAGCAAATGATACAAGAACAGTTCAGAAATGAGACCGTGGTCGAGGTACCCAGAGAACATGATGATTCACTGACGAGTGTTCCACTGTCTAATACTACAACTCCCAATGTCTCAGAAAGACAATTTCTTGATAGTAATCCCAACTTGAAAGTTCTTTTTAACCAGTTTTTGGATGAAAAACTGAAGCAAGCGCAAGACAAAGGTGAAACTAGCAGGTCAACCATATTGACAGTTTTGACACCACAAGGTGGGTCAGCCAAAGGAGTGATGAAAACAGGTAATGTAAAACTTCCTGGTAAAAATGTGGTGAAATCACCGTCAGATGCAACAATATATGCCCTGGCATTACTGATGATTAATGATAATTGAACATAAATAGTGGATTTAGGCCCATGATGAGTGGGGAATCCGCAGCTGGAAACAATGAATTATCTGAGCCTAGAGTAAATGAAATAACTCTGGAAAAACTATCTGATCTTGTAGGGTCAATCAGGATGGCGCACGAAAATCAGATGGAAGATCAGCATCCAAAAACAATGGCTGTAGACGATCTACCAGGGTATGACAATGCAAGAAACAAGACTTGAGAGAGCAATTATTGAGGCCGAGAAGTTTAAGGCCGCTGTGGCAGAACCAGCAGGTAATGCATCATTAATTATGCCCGGAACTGAGAGTTTACACCAAACAGCATATGAAACCAGACCACAGGTAGGAATGAGATTGACAGATGACGATTTTTTCCATTTAACCTGTCATATAGATGAAAGTTTAAAGCAAAAAATCGAAAAGGGGGATTATGTCGATCTGGACAGGTTACTACTGAGAGAAAGAGGATTCATGATGGTGAATGGATCAGAAGAATGTAGGTATGAATGGATTAAATCAGATGGAGTGCCCTCTCTTGCACCAGCAAAGAAAGAGAACAGAATAAATGGGTTCTGAAAGTGGGAACAAGCATTCCATATGTATGCAATGATTTACTGTGGAGCCAACCCAAATGGGCCCGTGAAATCTGGCAGTACATTCCTGTAATAAATACAGCGGCATCCTCTTTCATCTGGGAAAATGTCTATCAATATGACATAATATTTAGGCAATTAATGGAATTTAGTCCTAGCAGGAGCTGGGCTGTAATGTACACCCAGATGTGGAATCTCACAATGACTGTTCCAATAAGCAAGAACTTCTCTCGGCAGAATAATTTCTTGAATTTCAATTCAGGAAATAACAGTGCAAGGCAAGAAATTATTCTGGCGTGAGGAGTGGAAACAGAAACAACAACAGTAGTCGATCAGGAGGTAAAAGACCAAAATCTGACTATTGCTGGAGTTTTAATAAGGGTCAAAAATGCAAGTTTGGTAATAGGTGCCGATTTATAGAAAAATGTAGTTATTGTGATAGTAGGCTAGCTCTCATGGTGTGATCAACTGTCACCAAGTCGGGAGACAAGGATAAAGGTAAATAATTGTCAATCAGTGAATATTAGTTGCGATCAGACAAAGGAAACTGCAACCTGACAACCCAAACGTTTTTATGGTACGTTTTTTTTTTGTATACATGATTTAATTCCCTTTGTGTCCACAGATTGTGGAAGAGAGAATTATTTTGAGTGATAGAGGTTTGTAAGAACAAACCACAAAACTAGTAATAATAAAATTATTGGGCACGTCACCACAACATTGGTAAATTTATTCCATTTTTATTTTAATTTGATAATTACGATAAAATTGTTTAACTATGAAAATAAAAAGAGAACAATATGAAATTAAAATTTTTTAAAAGCCTCATGAATGAATTCATTACAGCACAGAGTAGCAGCGAAGAGGAAATACTTATGTATGAAAACTATGATTTGACTTCAATAGTAACGCCTTTGAAGATCAATGAATTTGAAAGTATGCTACAGCAAGCAGGGTATGATAAGTGGAAAACTAGATACCTAGTAAATGGTTTTACTAGGGGACTTGACATAAAATATCAAGGATCAAAGAATGTTAAAAGAAAGGCTCCAAATTTGAAATTAAATGTAGGCAACCTTACAGAACTTTGGAACAAAGTTATGAAAGAAGCCAGGAAAAAAGGTATGCTGCTCCATATTTAAAGTCACCTTTCCAGTATTTTATACAGTCTCCAATTGGACTAGTTCCAAAAGATAAAGGAAAAAAGACTAGATTAATTTTCCATTTATCATACCCATGCAATGGCATCTTGGTACACTCATCGATTCTACACAGATATTGCACAGTGCAGTATCCCAATTTTGGTGAGGCTGTGGAGCTCTGTAGTGTAGCGGGACCATCTTGTAGGGCCACAAAATCGGACATGACAATGGCTTTCAGACATGTGCCATCGCAAATTGTGGCCATACATGGTACTGAAAGCTTACCATCTGCAATCTAGCACATGTTATTATTTTGTGGCTAAATGTCTAGCTTTTGGAATTTCAATAAGTTGTGCAATTTGTGAAATTTCACACTAGAAAATCTCTAGTAAACTATCTAGATGACTATTTTTTCACAGCACTCAAGAAGGCACTATGCGATGGCCAGGTGCAAGCATTTTTGGACATATGTGATCGAATTGCATTCCCAGTGTCTCTTGAGAAACAGTATGGGGGGGGGGTCAAGATTATTGTGTTTCTAGGCTTGCTCATCAATACAGAGAATCAAGTGGTATGTTTACCCACAGACAAAATTCAGAAAGCACTAGATTTGATTCAATATATTTTGAACAAGCACAATAAAAAGGCAACGGTCCTTCAGTTCCAAAAGTTGTGTGGAATTCTCAACTTCATGTACAGATGTGTCATGCCAGGTAGGGTATTCACGTATAGACTGTATGCCAAAACATCTGGTCTACAACCATTTCATCACATAAGAATTACCCAAGAGAATAAACTTGACTTACAAGTCTGGCAGTGTTTTCTGAAGTACCCAGGAGTGTTCTGTAGGCCATTCATTAACTTCACTGAAGTGACATCAGAGGAATCCATTTTCCTTTGCTCAAATCCCAAAAATGTTTGAAATCCAATCTACTCAAAGCATCTGCCTTCCTGTTCACAGCAGATTTTACATAAACTGCACTAATTTGAGTATTTCTGACCATGGCCTCCAAAACTATGATTCTCAGTAAGAGTAAAACCATGCAGTTCTTGCAACCAGAAGTTGTTGAGTTTATCATATCCTTCACACTTGTGTTGTCACAATAAAGAATAAAATTTTTATTCTGATGGTCCTTAAGCCACAGAAGGACAGCCACAGCAACACCAAATAGCTCTAAATACTCGATGCTAGGATTACAGTTTTCGATGAAACTTTTGTTCCATTTTCCATATGTCCAAGCATTTTTGCAATAAGCTCCAAATCCTCTTTTGGAACTTTTTGATGCATCAGAGAACATGTCAATAACTGTTCCAACTAAGTTACCTGACATAATATGGCCAGTAGAAAAAATCTGGTTGAAGTGAGCAATTGAACAAGTTGTGACTAAAACTTTAACGATGTTTGATCATATTGTAGATAAGAAGAAGAAGAAAAAGACTAGGAAAGAAAGGCATGCAATGTCCACATCGTCATCTCAGTAATCTAAAATATCAACTAGAAACCTACAAATGATAGTTGACAGATTAATGAGCCAACAATATAGGGAATCAACTAGCAAGACATACCTGAGTATTTGGCACCAATTTATTAATTTTGTCATCAGGTTAGACCTTATGCCAAAAACGTGGGAGGACAGGACAACACTTTTCGTCGCATCCTTAATTGACAAAGGAGTGCAATCTTCGACTGTAAAATGCTATGTTTCTGCGATCAAGAGATTGCTGATAGACGATAGTTACCCCTGGGATGACAGAAAAATATTACTTAATTCTTTGACTAAAGCATGCAAATTGTGTAATGACACAGTTAAGACAAAGATTACCAATTCAGCAAGGATTATTAAAAACTTATCCTTTTTGAAGTGAAAAGGTATTTCACTCATAATCATCAGCCTTTTTTGGAAAAATTGTACAAAGCAATTTTTGCAATGGGATATTATGGCCTCCTGCGTGTAGGTGAGCTTACTCAAAGCCAACATGTGATTAAAGTGCAGAATGTTCATGTAGCCATGAATAAGAATAAAATTCTCATGGTATTATATAGTCCCAAGACTCATGATATTAGCATGAGACTGCAAAAGGTAAAAATTACATCAAACTGTAATGGTCCGGTGGTGAGCAGAACACGGAATTTTTGCCCCTTTTAATTAATGAAGGATTATTTTGTAGCAAGAGGCTCTTTCAAACCTTTCAGGGGCGATGATTGCGATTGACTTGTCGCCTACATCATGCTCTAAGATCCTGTCACAAACATGTATGTCCATACTGCACAATTAAGTCCATTACCAATGAATGTTGGTTTTGACCGTGACATGAATGATGTTAGAAGTAAGTTCAATATGTGCCTCACATCAATTGTCAAAACCTACAGCAATGTGCGAATAATTTGGCTGAAAGAAAAGTGGAATACAAAAGATTCCAAATTAGTGGTAAATAACAGAATTACCAATGCAGGGCTCAATGTTTACTGGTTGGCTATCGACTCAGCAATAAAATTTAATGTGAACAAGAGAGATTTATTTTTAGCAAAAGACTTGCTAAAGAAGAAGACCACAAAAGGAGATCAAAAAGAAGACAATGTAGTCTGACACCAGAAGACATCAACCGGATGATGTCGGGGACCGGCATCAGTCTACCACCGAGCAAGGTGAAGGTCACACCGGTGACCAGTATATATAGTATGGCCCAGCCAAGAGTGGGCACTTCAGTAAACCTACCCGAGCTATGTACAACTTGTTGCCCTGCCAATAAACTGACATCCACGCTATAAGAGAACCATGTCTTGTCTTTATGACCTCACGACAGTAATGAATTAAGTTTAGACTTGCACAAGTCTGGTAATGAATTAAATTTGGACTTTCACAAGTGTGGTAATGAATAAAGTTTAGACTTGCAAATTAACGAGTCACCAAAGTGGAATTCTTCACTCCTTGATTTTAATTCTTTTGGAAGTGAAATATTTTCATAATATTTTAATATGGTAATAAAACACTGTGTCAGAGAGTGGATCCAATTGACTTGTTGGAACAAAGTTTTCTGCAGAATTCTCAACTCCACATAAGAAACGAATTTACTTTTTAACTATGCGGAAAGTTGGTGTGTACGTATTCAAATCCATTTGGGAAACCTGAGAAAAAGAAAGGAAAAACTAATTGTTTGCGACCTTATTTTGTTCCACCGGCTCTCGAAAGAACAGTCACGCACAAACACGACCAGGCTTTTTCAGCATTGTAAACAGGTTTTTCGAACTGAAACTTCAAACAGCAGAAAGAACTACTCAAAAAAAGTGCAACCACTTAGTTCAGTGTTTTAAACGGAAAAGTAAGTAAGATTATCCTTTTCTGAAAACGTATTATTTTAAAATGGGAGAAAAAACAGTAGCACAACTTAATTTTTAATTTCTCAAGAAGTACATGTTAAGCTGGACTGTTGTGTTATGTTAATGTTGTTGTCTTATCCACAAAAAAGGTATTTTCACCGGTAGACATTGAAGGAGGCGTGGTGTGCAATTCCTTTCGTGAAGTGGAATTTAGAATTTACGTCGTTATTTCAGTTCTTCTCTTGAGACGCAATTGACGCAAAAGATGCTTAAGCTCTTGATTTTTGGAGCCCTTGTTAACACGATAACCAGCCAGAGAGGTAAGAAACAACAGGATGTTATCTTCAAGAAGCAAAGGGCTCAAAGAACAGATACAGTGGACATAAATGTAAATTGAATAACACATACTGACAGAAGTACACTCAGTTCTGACTGATCAGTAATTAGTTTTATGATCCTTTTTTACGATACGTATTTCTGGAAGATCTGACAGATCTAGAAGGGGATTTCTACTCCTTGCTGTCGTATGTGTTAATTATTTGATGAAGTATGCACACTTTCGATTGGAGAATTCTATCCACCGTAGGACATTGTGGAAAAAGGTGACGGCATCTGGTTTTCTTTTCGTGCAAAATAGCACAAATGTATGGGATATATCTGCTCCATTTATGAAGTCTCATTTAATTTTCAAAACCTACGCCATTGACCAATGCAGTAAACTGTAATCTACAAACTTTTCCCTTATGATCAAGACCGAAACATGTAATAACCGTTACCTTTAAATTTTAAATTGATAATAATTCTTAAAAATACCATTTAATTTCTGTCAGATGTGTCAGATATGCTTATCGTGAAAAACCCAATTGGTTGTCCATGAGCAGTTTCTTTTTCCCAAATTAAGTCAGAATATTCAGCCGAATGCATGACTAAAAATCTGAACAACCAGTGTAAAATTATATACAGAACAGTTACTTAATGTACTTAATGTACTTCTATCAGGATGTGAAAGTATCAATCTACTTTTTGTATGAAAATCTGCACCGTCTTTGGAACAATCGTTTCAAATTTACAAGCCTAATTAACAGTTTACTACTAAGCACTGAAGCATTCATTGCTGTTGCCGTCACAAAAATTACACTGTAATCTAGCTTTTCGGAAATTAACTTGCCTGAAAATTTTGCTAGTAAATTGTTCTTGTTTTACCATATTACAATATATTATTTAAAGTTCATCAGTAAAATTATTTACTTGCAATCAAAGGGAAATTCATTGCAGTAGTTGTTGATACATTTTGGCCAAAATAAGTTATTTCCGAAAAACTGGTAACTTACAGCCCTTAAATCTTTTTAAATTGACGTAAACAGTTTCTTATTTTTGAAGTCATTGCACTGAGACCAGAAGGCGGAGTGGAAGGTGGTGGAGGAAACTGGGGAGGTCCGGGTATATGGGTCGGTCCGGGTGAATACACAGTGACGATTCGAGTGGGAGGTCCAGCAGGATATTACCAACAGTGGAGTGATTATGGTCCCTGGAAAGAGAACTTTGGAAAATGGATGGACAACTTTGGTGGCTGGATGGATAGGTTTATGGGTGGCATGGGAAACTGGATGGATAGAATGGGTGATTGGATGGGTGACATGGGTAATTGGATGGGAGACGTGGGTAATTGGATGGGAACATTTCCTTTCCCTTTTGGTCGTCCTATGGGTAGACCTGGTGGATTTGGTGGATACAGACCAAATGGCGTGCCAATGGGTGGACCCAATAGTGGTGGTGGTGGAGTTGAGATCTTCACCAGTGGACCAAACAATGACAACAATCCTTATCTAGGATATCTACCATGAAGATGAAGACTCAATAAATACACTGTCCGCTTATTTAACTGTAAGCTAATCGTATAATTCATTGTTCAAGTAATTTTGGTGTCAGCGACAGTGTTAAGGAAGATGCAGAGACAAACGATTTGCCGTGAAATTCGAGTTTTCATGCAGAATGCATTACAAATCTGGGAATGATCAAATTGATATTTGATTGATATTTGAAACAAGGTTCATCATTACTAGCTTTTCCTATCAATTGTGTCTTTTCATAGGAAATGCCTTTGTAGGGTAAACAAATAGGCTGAATCCAATGGAAATGCTTTATTTCAGACACACCTTACTTAGTATGACCTTAAATGGACACAACTGAATTTTAACTTAAGGTGACCCTCATCACCCTGACTTTCCCCTATTACCGCGCACCCCAAAAAAGCTAGTAATGAAGATAACTTGCCTGTAACCCGGAAAAGTAAAATATTCAACAACTTTGTCAAACTTATAAAATGTGTCAATTGGTGAAAAACTTCCAGGACGTAATGGAGTTCTCTCTAAGTGACTGTTGCAAAATTCATTGAACTTGACGAATCTAAAAGAAGCATCGCTACCAGGGATATCAGGGTCTGACAATAGATATATTTCCAAGAAGTAGCAGTAAAAAGTACTTTCATCACTACCTTGGGTGAGTATGTAGTAAATGAAAGCAATTGATACCCACACAGAAGTGGTGATAAAACATGTTTCATGTCACTTTTGCTGGCAATGTATTGTAAGATAGGTAAAGCTACTGGTAACTGTGTCACTTTTGAAGTTTATCACGATTCACCGAATTCAATGAAAGTACTTCATTTATGCAGAAAACTCTCATTTCTCCAAAATAGGGTGAAAGCATTATATTTTCACCTGCTGCATTTTAGTAATTGGTCGAATTGGCTTGGGTTTGGGGGGTTTTTTCTTGTTTTAAGATTTTCTAATGTTGCCAAAAAGTGGGTCTCCACCGACAACTTCCAATTTGTAATCAAGTATCCTGACCCATTAGGCTAAAGTTTTTTGAAGTAGAAAACGTTAATCCGTTTCTAAAAAGAATGTTCACGAATAGGATGAAGTGTATGTTTTGTTAGGGGCGATAATTAATTGTGGATCTTGTTCTGCTCTTTGTATAATTAAGATAAAATCAAACAAATAGATTTGATGATTGCTTCATACCATTATTTTTCTGTATTCGTTATTTCGAACAAGTTAACCTGAGGCCTGCAAGAAGCAGTTGGCCATCATTACTAGCTAGTTGGTTGGACCAAGGTGCTTGGGATGGCCCAGCAGGTCGAGGAAGTTGGAGTGGCCTTGGTGTGGGTGCTTTGGGTGACCAAAGGAGATTACTAGGTACTCAAAGAGGTTGGGATAGGCAAGATAGTTGGGGTGGCCAGGGAAGATGAAACAGATTTGGAGGCCAAAAAAAACAAGCATTTGTTTTTCTGATGGTCATAAGTTGTATTATTTACGAGCTATTCGGCAGAATGTTACAAATTTCGACACAATAAATGTAATTAAAAGTTGTTGACAAAGGTTATTTTGTCCCTTGTGCAATACGAATGAGTCGCAAAAGAATTATTCTCACTGGAAGTAGAAAACTAATTGCTCAATAATTAATTTTAAGGGCATCAAGACATCAATGTTCTTGTTCTTGTTCACTTTCGTTCAAAAGTGGAAAAGCAAAAGGAAGTCAAGAAAACAATGCTTATCATGTCTACAAATTGTATTTAATCGAAATAGTATATGTATGTCATAGGTAAAAGCACATAATTGTATCACAAAAACATTCACATTTTCTCCTCCAACAAAAAGTCACATATCATAATCAAACATAATTCATCCTTACTGATTGGTTCAACAATAATCAAGACAGGATTGTGCAATTTGAACATCAAAAGTGACACTTTCTCAATAAAGGTAGCAAACAGTTGAACTCTGCTGTTCACGTGAAGACAAATTTCATCCTAAAGTTGCAGTTTAATTAACTTCCCTTTTGACCAAAATTAAACGGGAAATATTAATTTAGAACGTTTCAATGTTTCAAATGTATATTTCCAAAGTGTAGTTACATGTCGAATTCAACAACTTAGTATCATACCATGATACCAGATGATGCCAATGTTTACTTGTTTAAGTCAATGCCATTTATCCTTTTCCTATCAACCGTTCCTAAGTAACAATTTGCATTACAGTAACCAATGTAAAGTTACCAATGACAACCGGATGGCATTGCCACATCGTGTAAGCAATAAATATTTAGAAATTAATTAGTAACAACTGATTTCTTCACTAATATGTACACAACATTGCCTAAGATACAAATGCTGATACAGGTATGTAAGACGCTGGACCCTGACGATGTCCTTAGTCATTGTCGGATGCATTCTGGTTATTTCATAGCCATACATTTCTTGCCTAAATGAATAAAAGGCGTAGTTCCCTACATAATGGCCACGTATTTTTTAAAAAATAGTTCACCATACCATCACAACCCTGATACCCATTTCAAAGCATTACTTGCTTTGCAATGATTACATACTTTCAAAAAACAACATTCACAAACAACAAACAAAATGTCCTGAACGAGAGTTTTTCACTGGTCAGAAAGATAAATGTGCCAGGTGAACTGCACAATACAAAAACAAAGCACACTGAGGTAGCGTAGTGCATGTTGTATAGTTTTAATTTGTAGCACAGCTGTTTTATCTATTGCTGGATTGTTGGAATCGATAACGAGAAGTAGCGAGGAAAAACTGGCATTTCGAAGACTTCTGTGTTTCTGACTCCAAAGTAAAGAATTCCGGTGATATCATGAAAAATTTCAGATATTTTCGAACAACGTTACAAAACAGCTGTGCTGCGAGCCGTACGGCTTTCTTGATTGCTTCGTACATCTGCTCTGTACATATTTGTTCAATAACCTACTATAATTTCCACCCTAAAGACAGTTTACTATCTATCACAAGTAACGTTGAAAATATCCCAGAGTAGAAATATTTTTAAATCCAACACCACTCTGAATACAAAGGCAAAGGGAATTATATTCTTTTTAAATGTATATCTTTGCATCTTAATTTATTTTTTCTAAATAAACTACTGAATTGATGAAGATACAAAAGAGAGTTCATTGAATACCCGGCTGCTCAACAACGATTAAAGTGTTGGTAACCATGGCAACGTGAAAATGAACATGGCACAGACAGCGTCTTAAACAAACAAAAGTATAACAGCACTTTTCCTTGGCAATTTAAGGTCCGTTCCCAAGGTAACAAGCATTACAGTTGTAATGAGTGAAATTAAAAGAAATCTACACAAAACTACTCGCGAATTACATGAACAAAGAGGGATTACATTAAGCACATTTTTCTTCATCACAAACTTGTACAGTATTTGCAGTTTTTCTTTCTTGATTAAAACATAAATGCCCTGGACAACATCATGCGTTTTACTTTTTTCCGATATTAAGCACTAATAATGATTATATTAACAGAAATGTAGGTAGGGAGCAAGGCAAAAGATGTGTTGCCACGGCAACGAAATGATACGGGAATTATAACTATTGTGTTACTATCCTCCTGTAAGTCGTAGAAAACGTTTTCACAATAAAAAGTCACCGGAAATCATTCCTCGTAGCCTGTCTTTTATCAAGGCAAAAAGTCTCTCTTATACACATTGCCATAGCAACGGGCCCTTAGCAACCAACTTATGCAGTTTGAAAAGAGCACCAAATGCATTTTTGTACCATTCTTGATTTTGGCCGTAGCCTGTTAAGGAATCTTTGCACCAATGTCAACTTTTTTGAGCAGCGATTGAAGTGATTTGTCCATCCCGTTTGCTCCCTCGTTTACTTCCTTTAAAGAACAGTAAATTTAGGAGGAGGGGGAGGTGGCACATTCATCAAGAGTTGCAGTAGAATGACAGGTGGCGCTGCAATAGAAATAAAAATGGCAGTTCAGTCATGTGATCTTGACATGAACAAGCCATTGGACGAAAATACCCTCTTAAGCCAAAGCATTTTCAATTGACAAAAAACCTTGTTTTACAAATGATTGGAAGATGATCACATCAATTGCAGAAGTGAATTTTCACTGGGTTTTATGGCAAAGAGCCAGAGGGGTATTTTCAGTCTTCCATTGATTGGTCAGACTGCACAAGTAGTTGCTAAGAGACAAGAATCCATTTCTCCGTAAAGAGATGTGCTTCAAATAAAAAAAGATCTTCCATTTTGTATCGAATTATTCTAGAAATCATAATCTTATTTACAGGATTATTTTAATCCAGCTTTGGCGCCGAACAGATATTTCGGTCCAAGGGCAAGCTTGAAGGAAACAGTGCTTAATACAATCACTTATTTTTATAGACGAAGAAAAGTTTAATGTAGATTACTCCACCCTCTGTGGCCATGTTCATCTTTAGTAGCTTAAATCCCTGAGATGCGAAATTAATACACTGTACGCGTAAATTATGCAAAAAATACCCTGTGCGGAGATTTTTTTAAGTGACCCAGGCGACCCTTTGGTTACCATGGTAAAATAAGCACGGAGTACTGATGACGTATGAAGGTGAAGTAGTCTTAGTAACCAGTGATACAATCAGATGATGATGGTTACCATGGTAACAACATAGTTTCGGCTGCCATGGTGTAATGAATGAAGTTGATGCTGGTTTCTTTTTGATGTGCCTCTAACATGAATGCAAACATTGAAAGACACAAACATACCGACTCAAAACACATACAACCAAGAGATTTCAAATTGTTTAACAATCAAAACTCCGAGATATTTACAAAATGGTTTTTTCAGATGGTCACATGTAACCGGGTTGGTGTCCATAGCAAAACGCATTGTTATGGTAACCGGTAGAAAAGTCAATGTCTTTTTTAAGTTTGTTTTCAAACTAATCATTCACACAACAAATTCGCCAGACGTTACAGAAACACTCAAACATTATTTTAAATAACATTTTTATGTTTTCAATGTTCCAGCAGCCCGCCATTTTGTCAAATTTTCCAAGATGGTGGCTTGTGAAGAACACCCCGTGTATAACAGGGATGACAAGTCAGCACGTTCACTAGTAATTTCACTCATGCACAACTGCCACTGAGGCAGCCAATCACAAACAAGACTGCGGACTGGTTGGTGAGAATAAGTAGATGTGAGGGGTGCCAGGTTGAAAAAGTTGGATGGAATAGTGTAATACTAATGCTTTCCACCTTCATCAAACATTTCCAGGAATAGGGGTGGTATGTTTCCAGGCGAGTCCAACTTGATACAGAGTACTCGTTCGGCATGGCGAGTTGAAATTGTTCTCAGATCAGTGACCTAGAAAGCGAACAAAAAGAAAATTATATTTCATACCTAAATTAGTGTACAGGTTAGTGAGGACAAATGAGAATTTTAGCAAGGTGTACGAGTTGGAATGGTACATCTCTTAATCAATATTTTATTCCAATGTAAGGGTTGGAAGGATACACACCTTCATGAGTATTTTAACCCAGTGTACAGGTTGGGAGGGTACATACCTTCATGAGTATTTTAACCAGTATACGGGGGGGAAGGGAGGGTTCATACCATCATGAGTATTTCTGCCCAGTGTATGGGTTGGTAGTAGGGCATACCTTCATGAGTATTTTAGCCCTGTGTATGGGATGGGATGGTACATACCTTCATGAGTATTTTAGCCCAGTGCATGGGTTGGGAGGGTACATACCTTCATGAGTATTTTGGCCCTGTGTATTGGATGGGATGATACACATCTTCATGAGTATTTAGCCCAGTGCGTGGGTTGGCAGGGTACATACCTTCATGAGTATTTTAGCCCTGTGTATGGGTTGGTAGTAGGGTATAATACCTTCATGAGTGTTTTAGCCCAGTGTACAGGTTGGTAGGGTGTATACTTTCATGAGTATTTTAGCCCTATGTATTGGATGGGATGGTACATACCTTCATGAGTATTTTAGCCCTATGTATTGGATGAGATGGTACATACCTTCATGAGTATCTTAGCCCAGTGCACGGGTTGGGAAGGGCGTTTCTCGGCGATGTAACGCTTGTAGGCCCCGAGGATCGCATCCTGGATCTTCTCCACTGCTTCTGGTTCCTTTAAGCCCGTTCGGTCTGAAAAAATACAAAGGATAAGTAAGTAATCCGGATCTGCTACGTGCTGAGAGAACAGTAACCACACTAAATGATCTGCTTTTCCAACTCAACTATTAAGCCGAAAATTTTAGGACATTTCTCTCCCCTTTTTCAGATATAAACTTTTTGAGTCAGTCTTATTTGTAAACCTCTGTATTTCAAACGTTTCCTGCAGTTTGCCGTTTCCTTTTGCCTAAATTCTAATGTCAATTTCTAATTTGGTTGTGAACTTTTAAACTGCGATAACCCACGAGTAACTTAATGCGACTTTAAAAAAAACAGTGACGGAGTACGGTAGAATGCATGCAATCCTCCATATTTATTTACTAATTGCATCGAATGCTGTATGACAATAGTTAATTCTGGGTCTATTTACTGGAAATGGGGATTTAGCGATTGGATAAATAATTTATGCCAGATTATTAACCGAACTAATTAGTGATCATGACAGCAATTAGGGAGATTAATTTCCATGATATTTCATAAAAAAGAGTATTTTGTCACGAAAGCAGAACAACAATTCAAATAGTGATCTCTGAAAACTAAAAATGGAATTTTTTTTGGACATATCCACAATTTTTCAAGCAGTCCATCCTACTTCTGGCCATGCCAGAACATTGAAAAGAAGACTGTTAATTATGTGTACGTCAGTTCATACAAAACATGGCAAGATCAGTTGACTCATTATTCACCGTACACAAAATCTCGAAATTCGAGTCGTGACTTGTTGGCCCACAGACTAAGTTAAGTTAAGGTTGCTCATTCATTGACCACCATTAACCAGTGGGGTATTACATAAGAGCTTGGGGCAGCTGACGTTCACTATTGAATTAGTGAGGTCATGTCCATTGGACTGCCAAATCTCATTTTCTGCTCTCTGTGCTATTTGCATGTCGCTGCCGAATTAGCTTCATTGTAATTATGCAGGAAAGGCCATAAACCTTCCGTCTCTATTCTCAACCTGTATTCAGTCTGTTTAGTGTGCGTATTCATTTCAAGTGCAAGTTTCAAAAATTAACGATGAAGAAAAGTTCATTTTGATCAGGAATTAAGTGATTTGAGAAAATTTCAGGGATTTTTTCGTGATTTCCTGGTGATTCGTTTTAACTTGAATAGCCCCCCTCTACGACTACTTAAGGTAATTCATTACAAAGTTACATAATATGGCAATACTGTTCGATCACCGCAAGTTCACATGATAACATCAGCACAACAACAGTAGCTTATCTCTGTTACTTTGTTTGGTAACCATACTTGATCCAAAGTATCACAAATGGTTGTTTGTGCATAACAAGGTGACCTGATCGGAGTGGCCTTCCTTTCAACTTTGAACAAAAATTACCCGCAATCAGATAACCTGTTTTCGTTCAGAAACTTTGAAACGAAATATTGAAGTAAGAATTATTACAATTTTGACATTCGCTCTTGTACAGAGACTCTTTGAAATTAATGCTTTTAAGAAATAAATGTTCACAATTTTGGGGCAGGCTTTTAGCACAACATTTAGAAGGTCAGGTTTTCTGGCTCTACCTACCTGATTGCATGAGTAGGACCGCAGCGAGCAGAGCCATTTCCGTTTCATCCAGCTGCAGTTTTGATAAACCTATGGCGAACTCGAAAATTGGTTCCACAAGCATGCCCAATCCTCCATGACCTACCCGAAACAAGAACAAAGTTTCTAATTTATTTCAACAATCTTTGGATGAATTTAGCTAAGTCAAATAAAATGTTAGGGTGATTGTGTTTACGTACCCAGTTGGTTTTTATTGAGTGTCAGCCCGTTGTGTAGGGTAAGTGTATTGCTCCCGGGGTTGTATCTGCAGGCGGCTCGTAAACACATAATCTCCATGCAGCAGGACTTCAGTAATAGTATCTGATCGTCTACGTTCAACTACAAAGTTAAAAGTTACAGAATTACACAGTGCAAGCTGACCCACACTATTAATTAAATTGTCATTTTTCTGGATACATTTCTTAGCAGCGAAGACAAAATTCAGAACGGAGAAGTCTCGTTAGTTTTATTGGCATTCAAAGAATCCAAATATTTCAAAATGAAGTAAACTACGAAAGGAGTTTAAGAGAATCCTACTCACTTGAATAAAACCTGGAACTCGTTTTGAGAACTCGACCACTTTGATGATAGATGGCGTCATCACTTCCGCTAGTTGCTGCCATACTTCTGGATCCGTTCGCTGACTTCCGGTTGGATCGAACGGCGTCTCTGCCTGACTTCCTTCCTTTTCCGGCTAAAATGCAGAGGGCGCTCAATGAGTTACAGGTGGCAACACGAGTCATTTGCCTGATTCTTTCACTGGTGAATTTTAAACTGGCTGCATCAGACACAACATACACTTTATTGTAAGTTTTAAATGATGATTTGCAAATTGAAAAAAATCATTGTTGTCATTTGTATTCTGATCATTGACTTTTTTATTTTGATAATCTGTGTTTTTAACACCTGGAATATGATCACACCATGATAAGTGTTGGCACAAGTTTTTACGTTACTTTGCCACTTATGGAATGTGAACTATCCAAAGCTACAGATTTTTTGCCTTTGTAACTGTTTGCTTTCTATCTTTTTGTGATCAAGGTATTTTTGCAAAGGATCTCTGACACTCACCAGTGTCCATGGTTTGGGCGCGTTGATACCGGTCTCCTCGTAGGCGCTGACTATGTCGTCTATGAGGCTGCGGTCCTCCTCCGTCAGGAAGTCGTGGTAACATTGCTCGTGTTTCAGCTTCATCTTAATTGTCTCCTGTTTCCGTCTCTCCCGGTTCTCCTCGATCAACCTCCGCTTCGCCACTCTCTGCTTTTCGTTTAGAACCACTGAATGAAAAAAACAAGCAGAATTTTTAATTTTTTGAACTAATTCAGGTTTATCCTTCGCAATCATTGTTCTTGATTACAAAGAAAAGAATTTTAATGCGAAAGAGTTGTTTGTTTATGTTTGTTTGGTTTTTGAGAAAAGAGACAGACCAAGTTCTCAACATTTTTTTCTACGGGAAACTTACAATCTGTTGCCATGCCAACTTGTATACACTTCTTGAATCGGCACTGTTGGCATTGGTTACGGGTGTTTTTGTCTATGACACAGTTGTTGTTCCATTTACAATGATACTGCAGGTTCTTCTGGATGGTTCGGCGGAAAAATCCCTAAAATTAAAAAGAAAAATAGAAATGAAATAAGAATTATGGATGACTGTTGTTAAAATTTTTTGTTGAATCTCCAATGTCCAAAGTGATGGTTGGTTTCTTAGTCCTGGGAACTTGACACTAACATTTTCCATTCACTTTAGCATAAATCGCGCTGTTCATTATTTATTTGATCAGATATTCGAGCTGGGATGACATGGGAAGAATGTCACAAAGAAATGGCCAAACACAGGCCTTTTGAAAATTTGTATTTTTACAAAATGTGCACAAGCATGAAACATGCACGATCTTGTTACGTCATGGAAACGGTTAGTCTTTTGTTGCCATGGTACCAGGTGTGTCAGGGTTAACCATGCATGAAAGGGAGCTTAGGAACCTGGTAAAAGGTGTGTCCCCAGCCAGGTGACCACGTAGCGGGAAACTAATTATAATTAAGTCATAACTGGTAACCTTCTCAAAATGACGTAACGACGTCGTTATTGACACCTGGGTATTACGGGATATCAGTTAACATTGACCCTCAGGGCTCGATAAAATTGTACGCATGGACAGGTGAATTGTTCCGCTTTAGGGTTTTATCTTTTCACTCCACTGACTTGGTACTTCAATTTTAAAAGTGGATTTGAGGCTTAGGATCGGTTATTTCGGTTAATACTGATGCTATAATGATACTTTAACCAAAGATATACCCATTTTAATTGCAGAGAATGCCAAACACATTTGAAATTATAAAATATCAAAAAGAAAGGAAGATACAACAAGCAGGGAATAGAAAAGATTTTCAATTATGAAAGAGAAGATTCCAACACTGTGATTTTAAGATCACTTCTGGGTGAAACAGAAAGTACTTTGCATCTCTCACGCAGAAACAGACAGACAAACAGGGAGACAGACAGACAGGACGTACCTTGCACCCCTCACAGGTCATACAGCGGTAGTGGTACCCTGTTGCTGCATCACTGCATACGACGCACGGTTCAGGTCCGTTCGTCAGGTCCATGTAGCTGGGGATGTAGGGGGCTCCTGCAGGAAGAGAAAAATCAAATACATTACTTTATTGTAAATATTATATTCCATTTGTAACCCAGCAGGAACCAGGCTAGTTCCAGGGAATAGTATATACTTCTTTCAGCTGAAAACAAAAGCAGTGGTACTTTTGCAGAAAAGTGCTTACCCCAATATTATCATTCCAATGTGACAGCGCAAATACAAAAATCAAAAATTCCATTTGTTGGTTAACAAAGCAAAACACTAGCTATTTAGAATAATAATACCCATTCATCCACAAAAAAATGACTGACACTCTAAATAACATATTGCTGCCTTCAGAGAAACTCTTCTCGCCTTTCTTTCACAGAACAGACCAAACTTACTCTTCCATACCTTGTTTTTTCTTGTTTTGGTGACCAGAGCTTTCTTGGTAAGGTTGCGTCATTTTACTGTTTTTATTTCTCTCGAAAACGAAATGTGTCAAGTCTTGCTTGATGCTATCTCTCCATTTTGATGTCCACAAAGGTTACTCACGAGACGAAACTGGTCGCAACAAAGGTAGAACGGATGGTTAAACAACGACGGTAACGACAACGACGACGATGATGATGACGTGAAAAAGAAGGAGATGTTGACGTTCATGTTAGAGGCACAGAAATGAAGTCAGGAGTGCAGAGAAGTTCCTGGTTGCTGTTCCCTGTGTTTACCAGGAATGAGGCCAATGAAAAACGTCAGAAGAGAGAACGCTGAAGGCAAATTGCGTCGCAGAAAAATAAGAACAGAAGAGAAAGAGGAGGTCGTGATGACTGTATATCAAAAGGAGTGATGTTTGTGTGAAGACCTGTGATAGGTTGGAATCTCTCATAATTTAAACGAATTAGATTGCTCCTGGATCTTTTCGCGGGAATGCGGAACTGCAATTTTTCTCGTCTGCTTGCGTTGAGGAGACTGTTTGACCTTTTATGACCAACACATTTGCGTATATTTGCACTCTGCGAATTATGGTGAGTATTTTGACAGATTTCTCAGCAAAAATGCTCAAGCTTTTCAAATTTTCACTTTCGCTATCCGGGTATTTCCTATCCAGGTTCACAAACGAGTTGATTTCAGGGTTTACAAACTGGGACAACTATTCCACGTCATTAGCACAGTTTTTGAACCGACAAGAGCGGTTTCCTAAACGTTGATATTTGCACAAATCCGGCGCTTTGGCCTCAGTCGTAACATTGCAGCCACGACAGGAACATCTTCACTTTTCACTTGTGGATTATGTTAAATTATGTTACAATTTCACTTCTCAAAACCGAATCTGGAACCTACAATTCATGTTTGGATTTTCGCATCAACAGCAGCGTATTCACGGCTAAGTATACCCAGTGTCAGTGACTTGAAAATAGAGCAAACGGTACAAGATGCTTTCTCTGAATATTTGGATATGGACGCAGGAATAACACTGGACGGCTTTTAGTTAAGGAATGTTAGAGCATCGAATCGCACTGGATTTTTTTTTTTTTTTTTGGAATAAAATGTCTGCCTAATCTGTAAGCAGGAGTTTGTCATCATTCGTTTTTTGAACAAAAGTATCAGAGTGAGGGTTGGTTGTGTGTATTGTATGTGTGAGAGAAGAAAAAACACTATTTCGGCGTGTCTTTGCTTGGTGCATCTTTCACGTATTAAGGTGACGCCGTTGGGACCTCTAACTTGAAATTGAACAGTGGAACCATTGAGCTGCAATTGATTGGTATGGAAGTTTCCGTTCTTTTTTCCGAGAGGGTTGGATTGGTACTTGCTTTGAAGTGTTGTCGGCTACAGTGACCTTCTAACCTGAATCAGTTCACCAGGTCCAGGTGGGACACGACCACGATTGCCACCCGTCACTGGGTAGGTCGGTGGCCTAAAGGTCTCAAGTTGAGGCACCACCAACTTCAAACAAACAATGGCTTCAAATCATACGCTAATCAAGATTTTCTTTTCGCCATTCATGTATTAACTGAAGTGCCTCCTATTGACTTGGTACTTAAATCACAGGGCGCTTGGGAGTTGTGATATTCAGGTGACTGTTCGCTGAACTTTATGCTCGGTTGTGTCTCAACCTGACGATCGGTTAATGGGAGGGAAGTTGGTTTCTCACTGAAGTAATTCACTGAAAACTGCAGTTTGTGGGGTTTCAAATTGTTAGTTTCTTTTTCGTTCTAAATTGTATGGTTTTATTAGGTTGGTTATTGTCACTTTTAATCTTATAACATCCTGAATGAGTTTGGTTTATTGTATGACCAGTTGAAGATAATTTTTGACATCCTAGTGTAATTTCACCAAATTGCTAAGTGGAACATACTAAATATAGGAACAATTGTCATATCTTATTGCTCTTTTTATGGTGGAAATTTAACCGTTAATGGTTCTTTGTAACACATAAGGAGAGTCTTGGTTCCTGATTCCATTAGAATGTATCATTCTGAGGATCAAATATGTGCAAATAGAGAACTTTTATGGTTATGATCCTTTAATGCACTTTCTGTAATGGAATATGAATTTTCCTGCATTTAGCGACTCACTAAATCCCCTCCTTGGGGGCATTCATTGTGACCTTTTTGAACTCTTCCATTAAGGAGAAGAAAACATTTTAATACTTACTTACAGTAAGGACACATTCTATTTCTCTTAATGGAAAGCCCTATTCAAGTTCAAGTTTGGAATATCATAGCAGTTCTTTCACAGAAAGAAGACTGATGAATATCTTACTCCAAAGGCATAAGAAAAAGCGAAGAGTCTGACTAATTACTAATTTTCCTCTTTATTGTAAGAGCAAAGATAGTTTTAACTAGAGATAAATTAATTCCAAACAACCATCAATGTTTGTATCTCATGAACAAATATTGAGTTACTTTGATGGAGAACCAGCCTCCAGGCAAAATGAACTCCTGACCACAGGAAGAACCTTCAGGCTCTTTTGGTACAGTCTTAATCTTTATGGAAGAAGTATCTTAGGCTTCCAGAATTAATCCTACATCCTTTCAAAACCAACTCATTTTCTTATCCGTGGTTCTTTTTGATCTGGTATTTAGGTTCAAAAAGTTCATTATAGACACTAGATATCGGACACATTCCAACTGGATGGGTCAAAGATAAAACAGAATTCAGAAAAGAATCAGGGAAGACCCAAATCACTCTGTTTTCCTTGTTCGCAAAGCTGGTACTAAAGAATTGTTTGCTTCTCATTTGAACGCTTGATTTTAAATGCACCAGATAAAACGAACCGCTCCTCATTAATATTTTTATCAATTCCGACTCCAGAAACAGCAGTGATGTTCACAGACCTCAGAGGCTATTCAGTCGGAATTATCACAAGAGGTCTAATAGTTCATAGTGCATTTCAAATGGATCTCCCAAAGACAGAAGGGTATTCTGGTGGAAAATTTGAATTGACATAAATACAGTGATATAAAGAGAGTACTTCCCTCAGTGTGTGATCTGGTGAACCAAATGATGATCAATTTACCATTAATTATTTAATGTCTTTGTCCATTATTCCTGATAGTACAATTTAGAAATCAATATACCACAGTGAATGAGGAAAAGATGGGAGAAGAGTACATCTTTTCAAAGGTTCATTTATCAATTGTGATGGGAATTCTATTTGGCATTGCACAACACAATGATGGGACTCCATCAACTAATGAAGCATTGCATGATGTATGTGGAATATAAGAAGATTAAAGTGGGAAGATGTTGCCCCAAACAAACAAAATTACCATGTAAATTAGCCAGATGCTTTGAAAACAAACAATTCTTGTCATGCAACCTCTGTTTGAATGGAGATGGGAACTGTTCCAGCTGCCGTTCACTTTCACCTGTGCTTGGAAACTTGGTAGATTTGAACACAGCCCTAAACCTTCAACCTATTTTATATGAAAACACGAGTATACTATTTCATTACTGGCATCAAGCTCAAATTTCATATCGTTAAGTTTACCCTTGGGAATCTAATGTTTCAAGAAACGGTTCTTGAAAGTTCCACAATGACTCGTTAAGACAGTGATTGATTATTGAACAGCCACAATAACCAGTATTCCGTGAAATTGAACTCTCTTGGGCAGAATTTTCTTCCCACGAGGCCCGTAAAATCAGGAATCTACAGCAATAAGTCAAATTCCAAGTGTTTCTGAATTTCTTGTGGTCAATGATGCGAAAGGAGATTATTATGAACAATGGAATCATTTCAAACCTGGTACTGTTTCAATGTGACTTATTATAATTAAATATAGACATAACGATTGGGATTCCTGGTTGATTTGAGAATATTTTCCATTGTTTTGAAATGTTTATGTGTCACAGATGGGCAGCAAAAAACCCTGGCCAAATTGTATTTCCGTCAGTTGTATCAAATTTCAAAATTTTTGCAGTAAAAACATCTGTCAACAGCTTTTTTAAAGCTTTGTGTTGCCAGGTGCTTGACATAAAAGTAGGGGCATACACGTGCTAAGGCTTGACAGTAGGAAACATGAACATCCCTTTTAAAAAAAATCAGCTTCAATTAATCAAAGCCTCAAGTGATGTTCAAAGAACCTTAGGGGTACTTGTGACAATTAAAATCCCCCACTGAGGTTCCTGTGAGTTACATTTGGGTCACGCATGCTTTGTGTGCAGATGAAACTAATGTTTCTTCAGAGTAAACAATTGCTCACTGACAAGAATTTGTACAGGATGACATTCTCTGAGCCAGGAGCTTTGTCTGGATGAATATTTTTGTTGACGCAAACATGATGAATAGCCATCTGCCTGCCATATTGGAGATTAATGTCAAACACTTCAGTTTTCAATTTCCCCATTTCTCCAACAGCACTGCCAATAAAAGTTTCAATCCATGTTCAAGGGGACATAAATATCTAGTATTTACATTAATAAGCTTACACAGTTCAATCAGAGGTCTGCCACACACTGAAACTGTCAAAATCTCCAGTCAACTCGTGTCTTCTCTGAGGAATTGATTCTAATCAACTTAGACATGAGAACACACTGAAACCCACTTGAGATTCTCTGATCCTGTGAGTCATTAACCTTTGAAACTTATGGAGACATTTTGTGGAAGATTCCAATCTTCATTTTAATGCATAAGCATCCATTACAACGTTTAAACCATAAGGAAAATTAACAGAAATCGCGTTTTCATTCAGTAGCTAATTCTACTAGCCAATTTTTTTTTGGGGGGGGGTAAGAAAAATTGCCAAAAACTTCAAATTAGAGATGATTGCATTTGTTGATATGTTTTGCCATGGGAGCAGGAGGAGGACAATGGACCTGAGCGTTGCACAAAAAGGAACCCTTCAAAATTACAGACCTTTCTACTTTGCCCCTAAACTGCTCTTTCGAACGACACCCTTTAATTATGTCCACTTCACAGACCTAAAAAAGGTTATTAAGAAGTTTGTGTACCATATGCTTCTTTTGCAAAGCAAATCTTTACCCAAAAATCCAGGACCATATGGTTGGCATTCTCAAGGGAATAAATGTTCACGATCTGAAAATAGACTTGATTGGCTTGGCTTGGGATCTAACTTTTTAAATGTGAGAGATCAAGACCAGAAATATGAGTCTACACCAGGATTTCTCCACTGGGAAAGTGGAGTTCAACCCTAGGTGAAAGATGAAAGATGTTTTCTTAAGATATAAGTCTTGGGCTATTTGTAGTACATGCTGGTTGGTGATACGATAAGGTCAATGGTAAAGGAATGTACATGTTAAAAGTAAACATTGACAAAACATATATCAAGTACTACCATACTGGTTTATCTCGATGGTGGTGGCGTGGGTATCGTGACTCTGGCAAACTGTTCAATTGTTTACTGAACAATCTGGTACTCTCTGAGAATGTAAACCTCTTTGTAATGTCTGGGTCAGCAAATTTCTTTCTCCCAGACCTACACCCAGCTGTGAAAACAAATATTTGTACACATCCCTTAGAAGAGTTTGTTTGACCAAGAATCCCATGTACCACCTAGTCACCCACTAATGGACAGGGATCGAAGTAATGGACAGGGATGAAGAGCCTTAGTAATGGGAATCGGCACATGGAAGGGATCTATTGTAATCCTCTTTGTTTGTCATTGGCCAGTGTTGTGTTGTATTAGATAATGAGATTACAGTTTCATTTAAATTGACATTTTGATGACAAATGGTTTGCACCAATTGGAAATGAGTGAGGGACAGAGTTGTTCATGAGATTATGAGACAGATTTGGGTGTCTTTACTGATGCATCAGGGCTAGAAAGTGGTCAAAGCCACTGTTGTTTCATCTCAAGAACAGTATCGTCAGAAATGAAATTCACGCAGTCGAAATTACCAGGTCTCAGTCAGGTTCCTTTGAAAGATCCTTGAGGAATATGGACCTGACTTAAAACCGCACTGGATGACCTTCGTGACAAATAGGTCAAGGGATTTGGTTTGTTTGCCATCGTGCCCATGAGATATGGTCAGATATCGGTCATGTTTAACCCCCGGAAATAGACTCCTATCGCTTTCTGTTTGCCTCCAGCCAATATGATCACGATAAATACACGTTAACAGGGGGGTCCCACGTGGTGTTTGCGAGAAATCAGACCAACCGCTAAAATCCGCAAATTTAAGTTTTTTGTCTAAATCTCCCAATGTCTACAATAAATATTATTACAAATATGCCTATACGAAGAAGAATTTAATGTAGATCCGTACTGGGTACCTTTAAAGAATGAAAAATACTTATCATAAGAGAAATCTGTCTCAAATCAACTTCTCTCAAAATATCGCTCATTAGGCTACGCCAAAAACTGCGGAAGTGACCTACACTCCACGGGAAAAGATGAAAACTGTAAACAAATCAATTTGTAATTTCATATGTCGATTACTTTCTTCATGAAATATTACATACTCTAAGTAGTATAAATCTCTATTCATTTGTGTCTAATTAAGAACAGAAATGTTATTAAATTTAAAAGAATTAACTAGACAACCAGAGACATGACATAATCACCATGTCCAAACAGCAAAATTCCTCAAAATGCGGAATTTTGCTGTTAAAATAATTGGCTAAAAAGTTGGCATTGGAAATGTCCTATTGTAAATTTTTTCTCACTTATTTTCAGTACCATATAATGTTGAATGACATGCCGTCATCCAAGTATAATTGGAATCAGAGAAGTGGAAGACAGAAAACAGAATTTGGATATAAAACTAAATTTAAATACAGAATATTTAAAAATAGTAGACAAATGTATTAAAAGAGGAGAAAGAAATGACTGTAATAAAGATTAGATTAAAAAGAAAGTCTTTGTTTCTATTGTAAAAAATTGTAAACTTAAGTCCTCACTACTTGTGCTATCTACCATACATTATAACTTTCCAGAAGACATAGTGAAAATAAATTTGTATAACGCTACAATTTTAGGAATGAAAATCCAGGTAAATTATCCACTTTTGTGAAACGAAATTCATGCGAAAGCACAGAAATCCGAAAGACGCATAAAAAATCCGTAAACATATAGCCCTTATCCCAAACAGCCAAAAACTGCAAAATATCCTAAATCTACAATTCTGCGTCACAATCAGCTGTTACTTGGCGGCAAAATTTGGCGGAAACTTTGAAGGTAAATATTTCACTATTTCAGTAAAAAAACTCATAAATTTCGACATTTCTTCACTTAATTAGTTCAAAGATATGAGAAAAAAACAATTTCATCCCTGTCCTTTGTTCAATTGTAAAATTGTTATCTTTTCTCATCAGATAAATGTTACATCAAAGAAAATGCAATAAAACTCCACGTGGTATTAATGTTTGTACATGTACAACATTTTTATTAATTTTCTTTTCTCCTTATTTCAGGTTCTTACTTTCCATCTCAGCCTACACTACAGCATTGATATTTTGTTCTACTGTGTAAGTTGTCAATCAAGTATTTGAATCTCAATTTAAGAAAATGAACATCCATTTCACATAGCTCACCCCACAAAAAATGTTAAAATAAATTTATTTACCTTTTCAGATATTGTGTGGCAATGGCAGGCAGTGGTGAAGGATCATCTGACGATATGTTCGGGTCCATTGCTGATCTGGAAAAGTAAGTAATACAGTTTTCATTCTAAATTTTTTTATTCATCTTTTAACTTTTCATATCGTTTCTTTACATTTGTTTCCTGCATTATTTTATTTTTTCAATTTTCAGAATTTTGCACAGCACTTTCATTCATTGAGCATTTTTGACAAAATGTGAGACTTATTTCTTATTTTTTCCATTTATTTTTTTTCTAATTCTGTGTTCACATTTCCTTCTAATTTCTCCCCCAAATGAAGACTTCCCTACTTTTTCATTTTTTTATAAATTTCATTTCGCTAATTTTAGTTCGAACGAAATCAGTCGACAATGGAAAGAAGAATTTTCAGAATTTCTTGAAAAATTAATCAAGGAACAGAAACATGACATATACGTACTCCATTCAGGGATGTATTCAAAACCTGTTCTCATAAAAAAGGACAAACGACATATTTCTGACGAAGTGCTTAACATTATTGAAGAACTGTTTAAGTTTGACAAATTTTACAAGAAGTACTTCAAGGAAAACCTTATTAGTCAGTCTACAAAATGTATACTGAATGAAAATATTTCAACCTGTAAAGAAACAAAGAAACAATGTGGAAATAAATTGAACAAGTGAAAATTCTTTTTTCTTATTGATTTGTCCTTTTTTAGGATTGCAAATTACCGACCAGTGGAGGCCATATATTTTGCACGCCAGAAATGCTTAGCAAACATGTCAGATCTCATAGGAAATTTTTCCTATTCCTCTTACAATGTGGCAAATTGTTCGCAGCCCAGAAGTAGACATCAAAAAATCCTGTGATCTATTGTGGACGATACATACATATTTCTCTACCTTTCAAAATAAATACCTCCCCTTTACACAGGCGATATTTGAGTACGACAGTGAGATTTCACCCTTGGAGAACTGTGACATAGCTATTGCCAGTATTAAACAAATGCTAATGTTAATCAAAGATAGTATATTATTCCCGAATGTTAACAAAATTTCGACACTTTTAGAATTGGCAAAACTTACTGTTGACCTCAAGTAATGCATACTTGCATATGTAACCATCATTTAATAAAAATTGTTTCCTCCACTTTCTAGTTTGCTTATTTCTTTCCTCAGATATCAGAAAATGACAAAGGTACCACTTTTGTGTTCCAAATACTGTGCATCGCTTCAGAGAGGATTTAATAACCCACCTGCAAATTCTTTATCCCTATATTCATTGGGAGCAAGAAAAGTGTACAATGAATAAAATTAAGGAATTGCTTTATGCAATTAACAAGTGTTTAACATTGTCATACAATACATACTTTTGTACAAACTTCAGCAAATTCAGGCCTTTTCTACCATCCCAGGTGAATGTGTTATGTGCTCAATTACATTGCAATGTAAACCTTGTGTATGATGTCAACTGCAAAATCGATGTATTTGCAGTACCTAACAAAAAATACATCCATGTCAGCATACAACTGTTACTGATATTACAACATGTAAAACGTTTCATTGCAGTCAAACTGACCTCAGTAAAACCGAAATAAATTCGGAACCAAAACTGGTAAAACACTTCCCGCATTCATTGTCAATTTTTAGGTGGTTTAAGTT
>JBCAUG010433895.1:0-15937 GCA_038406175.1 Haplosyllis leylae
AGCAGCATGTAGAGGACACATTTTGTTGTGATAAAGTGTACAAGCCTGGCTGTCTAGGGTTTCAGTGAGCTCGTGTGGGTTTCAGTGAGCTCGTGTGTGTATGCAAGTCTGTGGTTGGAACTAGCACTCTGTATCTGAATACGTGCTTTGACCTAAGTTACCGGAAAGTCCCTCAATTCAGACTCAAACTGTCTGTCCATTTGTCTGAAAACGGCTAACAAGCACAATTGAACTGAGCAGTGAAGGGCAAAAGTTCTCTTGCACAGTCAGCCACCATAAACAGGCTATAGTTCAGAATGTTTCTGCGAGCATTTCCAAAAGGAGCCACAGAACCATGAGATTTAGAAATAATAACATTTTACTTATTAGCAGGCAAGCAATAATATATCCATGTCTGTCACATTTGCATGCCGTTTGCACATTAACAATTTTTTAGTCTACTTTTTGCAATATATGTTGAAAGCATCGTTTGCTTTGCTTTATGGAGTATCTATTAATGTTGTTTCTGCCAGAACCAGCAGCTCTGAAATCGGCAAATATTTGCCATGTGAAAGTGCATTTAGAACTCATTGTTTAAGTGCCGTGCCCTCCTTGGGGACCGCCATATTGCTTGACATGAAGTGCAGCGGGAAAATTGTATTATGGTTCTTGTTGAAATTGGTTGTGAAAGTAAGCAGGACGTACAAGTACATGAATAACTGTTGACCCTTTGTTTTCAGCTGACTGAAAGGTTGTTTCAGAAAAGAGAGTTTATGATTTGATGGGCATCAGGTAGATGAACCTGCTGCAAACATATGGAAAAGTCTGGAATTCAGATGATTAGTTTTGTACACTATACGGAATATAAAGCAAGGTGCAGCTTCTTCGGTTTTTGCGAAAAAACTGAGTGTAGTTTCCCTTTAGTGACTCAAATAAATGGCAGAAACGTGTAATATTGACGCTAATTCCTGCATAGTAAGGTAATTCGAGATGGAATCTCAAGGGAAATGCTGATGTATTGTCACAGTGCAAAAGTGACAGGTATATTAATATTAGTCTTACACCCGCGTGGAACAATTTTGCAGAATAAATTGTGTCGTTGTTACATTGGCTCATTTTATGTTATTAGATATAAACCTCATTGACGTAGCTAAAACACTTGCAATCCTATTCTGCCATCGAAAAGGCTTTTCAAGTTATTTAAAGGCATGGGAATGTTACGTTTCGTAATATCATGAGTTTGAAATAATAATATCATGAGTACAATGCCATGATTATCATTAATTGTTTTCCTTCCTTGTATTGTAGGATTCGACGATGGGAGTACCCGTCACGCTTAAAGTGGATCCCAAGGGATACATCTTGTATTGGAGGGACCAAAATAAGGTAAGTATCTGATACTGTAAAATAGTAATTTCATTGGTGCCAAACACAAAAGGAAACGTAAAATTTACTTTCGTTCCCTTTCATTTTGGCTCAGTGTAAATCATCTCTCAGAAACGTATTTAACAACAATACTCCTAAAAACTTTGATTTGTGATTTTCGAGAGGTGCCAAATAGCACTAACAATCATTTCATTCAGTTAAGTAAATAAAGAAAATCAAAGTGTTCAGTGATGAAAATTCAGTATGTGTACAGACTGCAACTCTGATCGGCCCCTAATTTCCTTTCGAAATAGAAAAAATCGACACATAACAAGAATGGAGCCAATATTTGGATGCTGATGATCGTGTTCTTAGCTCAATATAATAATGGCATTTGGTATTTTCATTTACTGAAATATACAGTGGATATCATGTTTATTATCACCTACTGGACATGTCGGTAGCATCGCATTTCTGTATGGTTTATTCAGTAAGGAATATGCCGTGTCACGGCATCGAACTATGAACTGTTGGCTTTAATACCTCTGTAGATGTGAAACATTCTGTGTACATATTTGCACATTTAACAACCGAAGTTCAAAACATTATGGAAATTGATTCTGTAACATTATACATCCTTGATAAATTATCATTTTTAAAATTTAGTTAAAGCATGAGCATTTCTATTTGATGCAACCCAAACAATACCGCCAAAATTGCCAACTGAGTGAATGACTGTCATTATCGTCCAGACAGTGACCTATTTATGACAATATTCTTGGAAAGATTATTAATGAAATATTCTGTGTTTTTGCCCATCGACTAATAATTCAGTAATTAACATGGATCATTCCCAGTATTTAGTCCGGAAACACTGAATAGCAACTTTTGAAATATGGGACTGATCAGTGTCAATTTCTGAGCGCCCTGGTTTTGGGGAAAATAAAATAAATAAACCAACAAACTTTTGCATTGAAAGAAATATGTCATATCATGTAATTCATACATGCAAAATGCATATGCCATTTACATTATTTGTTTGCATTGATACTTTTCATCGCAGTGTATGTATGTCGTTACTCGGCACGTAAAAGCAAAAATCCCCTTTGTTGCCATATCATGCAAATACCAAATACATAACTGAGGTTCTTTGCACGAGTAGTATTGATACAGAAACGCAATGCTGCTTGTGATATTAAGTGTCTGTCACGCGATTTCATTGGGATTAACAGATACTGTGACATCATCAAAAAGACGGTAAATTATCGACTCATTGTCTTTCTTTGTAACATTTTATTAGTCGCTCTGCTGCTGAAGCAGAGCGACTTATCTTCTCCATATGGTGTCTGTTTGTTTGGTTGGTTGGTTCTTTGTTTGCAGACAGAGAACTTAATTTCAACTTTGACACCAGATGGCTCATGATACTGATTTCAAATATTGACACTAGATGACTCTGCTTTTTGCTTAATGACACCACAGGTGCTACACCACATATTACATCAAACTTAGTATTTGTTATTACTTTAACTTGGTTTGATGCAGGTGCGACAAAATGCTGGTAGGCATTCTTGTTTTTACCTATCAACTCAGTTAAGTAATAAAATTCACCTGGAAAAGTTGTAATTTTTGATCACATGATAAATATTGCTTCTGTAGTATCTCATGTATAGCATCAGTACTTTCTGAGTTTTTGAGAAACATCGTTTTAAAGCATTGCATTGCAAAGTGTATTTGTTCATTTTTGGAAAATTGCGCTGCACTTTTCGATGGCTGCATGACTGCAATATGTGTTTTTACCTGAGCAAATTTAATCAATGACAGATGGTTTGTTGAACCATCTACGATTGTAAGCTGTAACATTTTTCTAAGCAGATTTTGATATATATTCTGGTCCCATTGATGTTTTAGTAGAAGGTTTTATTGTGTAATCAAATGTCATCTGATATGAATTTTATAATTTCATACGTTCCAGTCAATCGTAACAATTCAGGGTCCAGTTAGAAATTCTCATACGAAATATGGAGTAAATAAACTATTTTCATGCATTGGTGTTAGCTCCCAATAAACGAGATTCACAATATTCTGTAAAATGGTTTTATTGACTACACATTTCGCAAAAGCTTCCATTTTCTCTTGCTGTATGTCCCATTTAACTAAGAAATACGGAAAATCAATTTCTTGTGGCGTGACTTGAATACAAAACATTTGGACCAGGTAAACTGAAGTGTCAAGGTAGCTATTTGTTTGAGGTCACAAAAGCTGAGAAGATAGGAATACATTTCAAAACGGTCAGGGTTGCATTTGATCTTTGTGTGATGGGACTTTTTACCTTGCTTGATTACTTGCTCTCTTGTTTTCTCAAATCGGCAAGGGTGGCAGCAAGCACTCCATTGAAATTAACCAGAATGCAGATGAAAGAGAATTCATTGTGTATTATCACAGTATCAATACATAATTACTCGATATTGTAATTCTCACCAAGGCGGGTTCTGTGACACAGTTTAAGTCTACAACTTTTGTACTCCCGCTTCTTGCAAGAAGTAGATCCAGAAATCAGGCTGATCAGACATCAACCATGAGTAATAGATTGTGAATGTTCTCTTGGTGGACTGAACACACGTTACGATTCTTTATATTTTTTGCATTCATAGCGTTGAGGTCGGAAATGTATCTGCCTCCTTAATGCAGGGGGATTGATTTCCAATTAGGCAAACGGGCTAATTGGCGGATCTAGAGGCAGGAAGCTGGCTTTGAACACATACACTGTGTCACACGCAAAGTATGACCCGGAGCGTTCAGTTACTTGGCCGTACTTCGAAACATGTCGGTCAACGTGATTCAGCTGTGCCGTATTTGGCGCATATCTGCTCCAGTTTACCTGAAGAGTCGAGACATCTTGCAAAAAAGATTAACAAATCCTTCAATATGTTTCTTCTTCCTTTGTCAATAATTGTGATACATTCTTTAGTCAGGTTATTGGTAATCTTTAGAAAATGTAACCAGGTCATGTTCAATAAATATAATTACACCCTTAATGAATTTCAACACATTTAGTGACCAGCATCCAGAATGGTGGTAGTGGAAATTGAACACTGAATGCACATTGTGGGGAAAACACAAGTGCCAAATACTGAAGAACTAATATGTGTGAAAACTACTTGTTATGTTTCCTATAGTTGGGATTTCAAGTTATCTGACCTGTTACCCATCCGATTTTACAACACCTACATGACGCGCTTTTTAGTAGGTTCATCATTTCACAGAGGCGCAGAGACAACTAGAAAATAGTGCCATTTCTGACTAACAGAACATTTTAGAACGCTTGATGCTCTTAGTAACAAGTGAAAGGATTGAATATTCCGAGTTTTACTTGCCAAAACCAATATCAGGTAGAGAGCTGGTTCAATGTAGAACATTGCATTGGGGTTATGTTAGGAAGTCCCAGATGGCTTATATCACAGTATTTTCCCAAGAAGAACCAAGAAATTCATAGTTTTTGCTGTAATGTTTTCAATTGTTCCATTTAATTTTAAATGTTATAAATTACTTATCAATCCAATAATATGAATTCCTTTTTTAAGATGAATCATTGATTCAGAAAATCTTGTTGATGCATTTGTTCTGTGATCACAGTTAGTGTTCGGCCTGTGTGTAACTTTAAAATGAGGACAAGTAAATTTAAATGTGCCAATTTCAGTCATTATAGATTTGGGGAAAACCTTAAGTTTTCAAATGGTATGCATTTGTGGCTAGATCAATTTAAATCCATTTCAAGCTCAGTTGAAGTGATTTTCATACTGATCGGGACATGCCTGAGACAAAGAAAACGTGAAACCAATGCCAAATAAAAATAAACTGCAAATGAGTACCACTTATGATCATCAATTGACTGACCTAGATTGTTCTAATGGAGGAATCATTGGATTTTCAGCGAGAAACCATCAAGAAATATCAAAATTTCGCAAGTCTTGTTTGTTTTTCTCTTGTTCCTTGTGATTGAATCAAAAGCAAATTAAATTACCACATTAAAAAGCATGACTTTCTGGTGTTACATTGACGACTAAAAGCCTTCAAGCCTTCAATTTAAGAATTCCATAGTTGGAACTAAACGTAGCAACGCTTACGACAAAGTAATTGGGCATACCGTCATTAAGTTCTCCAAACCCATTCAGAATAAGAACAGCCTATGGTCTTCGTTTGCTCATTGACAGCATTAATATTTCAATGTAACTGTGTGCAGAAATAGTTCATTTTACTTTAAGTGATTAAGCATGTTTTAGATGAAATTTAAGCGGACTGGGTTTTCTTTTGTGTCCCAAATGAATTGTGCTACACTAAAGAATCACGTGAAACTTTGTTTCCCAAGCAAATTATCGGGAATTGCTAAAAATACTACCGATATTAAATATATTTTGAAGCTAAAACAAGTACCTCACTGTCACTGATATGCTTTCAGCGATGCCCGAAAAGAGAGAAATATGGCTTTAATGATATTTTTGGCAAACGGAAGGTTTGATTCCAAAAATCATTAGTTTTCAGTTCAAGGCGTGTGGGACGTCATGAAGACATCTCGTTAAGTTAGTGTTGTTCCCAGTCAACGCCAGAGTTGTTTCTCCCAATTTAAGCAACTTCTTCGAAGAAAAACATAATGGTGCCATTATGGTTACTTCTCTTGTGGGGCAAATTGCTTTTGCATGAATAGACGTTAAGAACAAGTTCTGCACGATTTCTGTGGCTTGCTGTTTCATTGTTACAGATCGATGCCAATGGCAGGTGTAACAGACCCGGAGCTGCTATTTTCCAGCGGTCTGTCTCTAGTTTTATTGCAAATTTAGTCATTATCAATATACTCACAGCCAGCAAGTCTATCAAAATGATCCCACGTCCCCTATGTATGGATTAAGCGGATTACTTTTCATGATAAACCGATGCTACCAAGTGCGATGTCTCCTATCACCACAGCTTACCAGGTTATTCACTATTGTTGAAAGAACACAAAGAATTACTAATGCTCAGAGCAACTGTTGTCTTTAAATGAACCACGCTTGTAACTTGTAAAAGATGTACCAAAACAGAAAATGATTATTTCATCACCACCATTAAATATGTACGGATCAGTAAATCAGTTTTGTCGCAACAATCAAATGCGATGTTTTAATCAACATTAACGTTGTTTGTCGCTTCCAGAGTTTCCTTATTCCACGAAAGAATCGATCTTTTTTTCCAGCTAATATTATGCATTTGATCGACGAATTGCTATTCTGTGCATGAAGAAAGAAAGTCCAATGCGATCACAGAGACACGCTTCAGCTGGAACACCCGCCAGTCGTGAAGCCTCGTTCTTAGTGAATTTTCAAAGATCACGTTTACAGTTTAAGCCTGGGATTATCAAAGGCACACACACTGAGCAAATCACGTGAAGACCCCTACCTCGCCGTCTATGCAGTGTGGTGATGCCTGTAGTGGGCGACTCATGTGTCTCCTGCAAGCGTGTCTTTGTAACAGATACGAAACTTATTTCTCGTGGGGAGCTTTCACATTGTTATGTTGGACTTCCGCACCTTACACAGGTCCTGTCTTGAGTTTGCTATGTTGTATTTTAGTCAGCATAACACTGTAAGACCGAAGTCTGAAGGATACAAAGAACGCAATGCGGAGCGGACGCTTACACCGTCCAGAATTACTTGTCTGTGTAAATAAGATAATACTTTTATAGTTCCAAAGAAAGGTGTGGGAAGCCCACATATTGGAGGGGATTGTGGGATCTTTAGTTTGTGAGAAAATTATGGTGTTATCTTTATTGATTCGCACAGGCAGCTAAAGTCTTGGAGATTTGCTGTGTGTTGGTTAAGCTTTATTGACTGAACGAGGATTGTTCTTTAAATACAAAGGAATCAGTGCGTCGAGCCATTGTGACAAACCTCTTGCGTGTAAGTAGGGGAAGACATTCAGGAGAGTAATATTACGTACATCAGCAGCAAATAATAGGTAATTTTGTCATGAATACAGCAGACTACGTCAGATTGTTATGCAACAGATATTTGGGGAAATTGTTTGTGAAAGATCCAGAAATTATTGTACCATGGGAGTGCGAGGAATGGTCATAACAAAATATTTTTATCCGATTTTAACTCATCTTTTATGAGCCGCAGAGTCCTTGGTACTTGAATCGTTAAATTTCATGTTGGTGCATCACCTGTGACCAACCAGTTTTGTGACTGTTTCTCGTGATGAACCACCAGGCAGAAACAAACGGGGCAAGTTAAAACTGTTCGTACAATGTGTGTTCACAAGTTGTGTGCAAGTTATTGATTGTTCAGGTACAACAGAAAAATCAACCCGTTTGCTGCAATTAAATTATGACATACTTGAAGCCCTTAATATTTGGAATTGAAAGTAATCTTGCAGTATGCTGGATACATATGTAGTACATCTACATCAAATGTAGTCCACAAAATCTCACCGAGATTTGTAAATAAGAAATATAATGTTCAGTTGGATCATGATGCAGCATTTAGCACAACTACTGTGGGCCAAATTGAGATTAACCCAATTGAAGTTTTCCGAAGGATGAAAGCCCTTAACAAAGATTACCCTGGTACTCAAACTGCTTTAGGTTACACCTGGAAAAGTATTGTAACGACTATTGCCTGCCCTGGCTTGCCGCCCCCACACCAAGAGGCCCATTTGGCCTCCGAATGAAAACACGAGTCTTTTGCTAAGAGCCATTTTAGATCCTTCCAACGCGTCAAGTACGTATTCTGACGCATCAGCCCTATTACACTGTCATAAAAGTCAGATTTGAACTTGGGAGTCGTATGCATCATTGTTCCTTTTAATTCCATGAAATTAATATTTGATTACCTTAATTAATCCTATGGCATGTCTACGCATTATCACCCTTTTTACGTGTTACATACTTCAGCACATGCTAAAATATTGGTTATTATTTTTACAGTTAAATACGAAGACATTACCATCATGCAAATACTTGGAATTAAAATCGGAAGTTCCTTCTGGGTTCCCACTCGATCAAAAAAAAAAACCATTAACATTACCAATGCATCTGAAACTGGAACAATCATATAGTTTTTAAATGTTTTGTAAAACCCCATGGAAAATGAAATGTGACCCGAGAAAATAATTCTGGTGAATTTTAAGTCATTCCATACCAGGAGCAGGCATGAAATGTGTTTAGTGTACTCCTCTGTCTTCAGCCTGGAAGTAATGGCTTCTTCTCACTGACTACAACCAGGACAGTGATGAATGAAATGGGTTGCATGATTTTTACTTCTGAACCTTACTTACTTTAACAGGGATAGGAAAGAATAGGTTGAGTATCTTGATTACAGGTCCTAAAGATGTTTCAGGTCCTGTGTTTTAATGACATTTCTATGACTTTCAGGTTTCCAGACCTGGTCTCACATTAAGTCAGTGTGAAAGCTGCATAATATCGGTCCCAAGCCCTGTGTCAGTCCTGGTACCAGTTGTGGATATGGCCAGTGAGATTATTTTGGTTGAAACTTACAGGTGTTAATTTAGAAAAATTCAAAAGGGAAATAACTACCTAGAAATTTACCCCCCCAAAAAGGATAAATTCCTAGAATATTTTTCAGTTCAGAAAAGTGGGGCCTGTTCTTATTATTCGGGGGGAAATTCGTCTGTCTGCGACTTCAAAGAGATTGAGCACAATACGTTTAACACACTGCATTTACTTGAAGAAATTATTATTAGTAATGAAGTTTGTCATATCATTTGAAAATATCAAAAATCCCGTAATGGTAACCTGTCAACTTGCGGAAGAAACTTTAGCGGGAAAGTTAGATGATCATAAGGTGTGGTGGCACTGACAACGCTCACACAAAATTTAGCTGGTGTAAAAATATTATGATCTGTGTACAGCATGGTTTTCATTGAGCATAAAGTTCAGTTTGACTCCTCAGTTACACCTTTGGTAATATGAGTTTGCTGGACAAATGGTGTTACTTCTTTAAGCACAATAACCTGCTATCAAACATAAGCGAACAAACTGTTGTAATTCAAGGAAAAAGGACGGTTATATAGTCCCACCTACATAAAACAGTTACCAGATGTGTGAACAGAATATGTAGAAATACATACAAATAAAATTTACTCGAATTGGAGAGACTTTGTTGAAATTTGATAAAGTGACATTTCCGACATGATTTTAGATCCATGAAAGGGAAGTAAAGAAAGACTCATGTTTTTTTCTCGTTTCAGTACAATGGACCGAAACTATCTTTTGTTTTTCTCCAAAATGAACAAAGAACTTAAATCCAGACCTGTGATACTCAATTGACGATCAGCAATGGATTTTAGTAATTGACTAATTGCTGTTTGGTTAATGGGTATATCCAGGGTCAGTTGGGAACAACGTTCAATGTCTGCATCTGACATTGGGAGAATATTTGATTTATTCCCAATTACTCAGTTCCACTGTAAACTAATACACGAAGGGTTGGTTTTTCCCTGTGTGTGTGTAGATTGTTTGTTCTGCCAATGCTCTGCCGACATGATCGTCAAAAGTGTGCTCTGACCTGAACATAGACGGAGGAACCGTGGAAGATTATCTCAAGATTGAAAACATATAAATAAATATGACTGTTTGGGTTCACTTTCCTGGACATGATCAGTTCAATGCTCAGAACAAGTCTGTATAATTTATCTGAATACTAAACCAGTGTAGGAAAAAAATTTTTTCTACAAATAAAGGCAAAAGCCACGCAAAATCAATTCAATACAACCAGTTATTTATGTTGTTTATGAACTGGAATAAAAATGACAGTCTGTACACATGCTATAATTTCTGAATCATTCTTGTTTAAAAATCAGTGACTTGTACGGTAAATCGGTTAATATGTCGTTCACATTCAAACATTGTGATGCCGCAATTTAATCAAATCAATATTTTATATTCTGGTCTTTTCAGGGTGTAAGTATACTATTTTTTTTTATTAAATATGCATTTTGTTACAGCTTTTTTATACGTTAGTAGCTCTAGCTGTACATAGATAAACATACGAGAAAATCTCCATTTCTCTCGTATGTGTGCAGTAGACTAGTCACAATATTTCTTAATTTTCACAGTGTTAATTTACAATTTAATGATTACGATTTCACTGTCTACTTTCTTTCCACAGGATTATTTTTTGCGTTTCAACCAACGTAAAAAATCCTTTGGTTTTAGTACGAAGCTTTTATCGTTCGCTTCATTGAATTCATCAATGTACTTTTAGGATTCACTACTATGTCTTGTTTTTCTTCTATCAGAATATAAAATTTGATATTTTGATAGCGGTTTGGATTTATATTATATATTTTGTAATTTCCTTTATTATATTTTACATACAGTAAAATATTCCCGTAATGCACACCACATGAACTTGTAGATGCATTTGGATTATTGTTGCATTATACATTAAGTCTAGTAGATTATTATTAGCACGCTTTGTATTTCACCAAGCAGATTTTCGAGAATTCGTCTTTATCCTATTTAAAACCGTTAAGATATTATCTTACGTATGTAAATCTTCTCTGTAACAAAATAGTACAACACAAACGATAATACAGAAACACTTATGTTACCACTGCAAAGGGAAAGCAGGGAATTTGGATTTTCATTTTTCCAGATGGAAAACACAAATAATTCACCAAAAACAATTGAAATATATTTTCACACAGAGAGAATTTACCTCCAATTCAGGGTAAAATTTTAAAAATATAAGGATAAACCAGGATGTTACAACAACATTTGGGCTTTTCTACAGCAAATTTTGTCTTGGGGGATATCCCAGCAGAACGAATGACAGTATTCTACCTTGGCCCCATTGTGTTGGTGATTGCAGTTTAGTGGGGAATAGGTATTGTATGCTGGTGGTGGAATATGCTATTTCTATGTTAAAAACACAGAAAAAAACAAAGAGTATAGGGAAAACACAGGAATTTTAATCTTTATCAGAATGTGGCAACCCTCTTTATGGTGTAGTTTTTGAACCAAATCATTACATGACTTTTGTGTTCCCGAAGTAAGAAATGCATGTAAGACATCGTTATTTTGAAATATTTCAACAGCTTGAAACAGGATGGAAACAGAAATGCGTGGAGTTAATCTACCGATTTTCTGGTTGCGTATGTCAATTCCAGTTTGTGGTATCTAAGGCAAGGATGGAAAAATCTATGACAACATACTTCTAAATGGGTGGTCATTGTCCAAAATTCTGAACTAAATAACAGCCAGATACCATGAACAGACTTGGTTTCAGCAAAGTCCAGGTACACATCGGGTACTATATTTAGCTCGGATTATGTTTGTAATTTGGATCACATTAGGCAGAAGAAATTGCCACGCAATGGTTGCCCCACTGCTGCACCCAGGACAGCCTCTTACACTGTCTGCATCAGGCAATAGCAATGCCAGTCCATTAATGCTCTGAAATAAGAGCAATTTAGCCAGACTAATGACTTATTTGTATGCAGTTGGTAGGTTACGGGAGATAACTTTCACAAATGCCAGTGTGTAAGATGAATAAAACGAGAGATATTTTACTTACATTCAGAGGTACAAAGATTTTTAAATGTAAATGATTAGCACTATTACATAACTATGTTGTTTTGTAGGCAAAAAGAAAACTGTATTATGTGGCCTTGATTCTCGATTGTTCAAGGTTATCACAGCGAGATAAGGTACTTGTATGGTTAATGAATAGGATGTAGGATCTCAGTAGCTCCGGATTTCTCATTTACACATCGTACTCGCGTGGCAGCCAAGGATGCTCACTGACCTTACCAAAAGGACGCTGATGAGATTCTGATTTTAAAAAATATCCATTCCCTGTACGATATTGAACCAACTAAATTGTACCGTAATAGCCAACATTCAGTTTAAATTCTTTCGAAGAAATAGGCAACGATAGACAACAATGACCATTTTGCAGTCCGATGAAAACAAGTTTAATGGGTCAAGGTGAAATCACAGAAAAAATTACAAGTTTGACCTTTTTGTGACAACAATGACCACAACAACCCTTTAGCACAAGGAGATAGTAGCAATTTATTCTCAGTAATTACCTTTATGTAAGCATTTGCTGGACTGTAGTATTGGGAATGTTATCATAAGCTGCCTGATATTAATAAGACTGTAGATTAAAGACGTTTATTCGCGTAATTCATAATATTTTTATTCCTTGCATGTTGCAAAAATTCACGAAAAAGACGGCCATTGCAAACATTCACAAGGTACAGTTGCTTGGAGATGGAAATATCTGTGGTGGAATGGAATTCAGTGAGAGAGAATGACGGGTTAATGGAACATGACCCATGGAAACCAACCCAGCACTCACGTGACCTAGTTTCCTAGATTGACGAGACATTTGAGACTGAGTGTAAATATTTCATACATCATTTTTGTGTCAGTAACATACTTTTTGTTACATGGTGCAACGTCGACAACTTTACTGGTCTGTTACTCTGTTCTTCTGTCAAAGGTATTACTTCTGTTGAGTAATGTCAGATGGATTTGATGTTTGGGATCAATTGGTCTTAAGGGCAGTGGTAGACTCTTAAATGGCGAAATTAATCTAATTAACGGCGATTCTACATTTGTTATCAATTCTTAAATTCAGGTGGCGATATTTTTCCCTTTGTCTTGCACTATAATCAGAGAAAAAGGTGTGGTAACGAGGGGTACTGTCGATTTTATAAATGTTGGAAGAGTATGCAGCGGTAGGGTATAATTCAACCAAATTTAGCTAGCTTTCCTCCAAATAGTTACAATTGATGGCTATCTTGGTGCTGATTCTACGAAGAATCGTTTGATTGGCCAAGCTCATACAAGTTCACGTTTGCAGTAAATTACAAAACATCTTTTGGATCAAAGCATGTAATCTTGCTGTTGGCTACAGAAGCACGTAATTAAATGTATTGGTAGCTACAGTGAGAAGTGAAGGGGAAGAGAAAGCGAGTTTTAACGAAAATTAGAAAAGAGTAATCAATGCAGGCAAGATTATAGAAGAGCAAGAAAAGAGAATTCTTCTAGTCTGTTAATCACTGAGGTTGGATGAATGAGCTCAATACCAGTAGAGATTTGAATATCATTAAGAAAGACTTTCATAGTAGCTAGATCTTTGATAAATTCTTTGAGTGTACTTTGGCTCAGTTTGAACAATGCCGAAATGAGCCAATGCAATCGTGATTTTCCTGGTGTTTTTCTGGCTCTGGCCAGTTTTGGGGAAAGAGAAATGTTGTGGACAAGTGTTCCTGAGTCTGATGTAGATGCACATGAGATTTGATTATTGCTTTCAGACCAATTATGTAGTATGTCAAAGATTAAAATGTCAGCCAAACCATTGCAAAAGCTGAATCACACCCAGAAAGACATATTTTTCTTAATCATTATCGTTCAGTGTGTTTAGCTTTCTTGAACACCCCAACTTTCAATTTTTCAATTCTCTATCGTATAGAATAGGATATCATGAATAGTTTTCCATAAAATAATGGCCAAAAACAGACTACAGAAGTCAACGTTGTGAATTTAATGTCCCATTATCTAATCTCTTACTCTACAGCACTAACGAGGTAATAAAGAAGAGACCTGTAATCTCGATGAAACGAACGTTTTTTGCTTCATGCTGATATAATTAAGATGTTTTTGATGATGAATGAAGTAGACTAATTAGTGATACAGGTGTCTTGTATTGAAGGTTTTTTTCTTTGACGCCTTGCCAACAGTAGACTGTTCAATCTAAAATACAAATCCAAGCTCACTGAAACTTGATTTACATGAAAGCTTTTGAAACCCAAAACGACAAAATACTCTTTACTTCTAAAACGTCTACAACTGCGAGAATGTTTTGACTTGCTTTAGTTGCTTGCATCTGAATATATTTTGGTCTCCTGCCCTCAATATGGCTGTGACGCACAGAGAAATCAGTACGAAGAATTAACAAAGTTAATTGTGTAATGTGGTCGCAGGACCTTCCACACGTCAGGAAGATAGAGAAGGGTGTGGCAGGTGGTCACCGGGATCAAACCGGATATACCTTAATGCGGTTAATCTCCTGAATGGGTGGGTTCCATTTGTCCTTGAGCTGACAGATGATTGTGGATGACTCCAGATTGATGCCCATTTACTAACCTATTGTTTTATGCTGTGTTAAACGTATGTGAAAATTTTGTTGCCAAGGCACCATACTCCACACTTGGCTATGTAGTGATACAACTTACATCAAACCCTCTTGGTAACAATTTATAAACGGTAATCGATTTCAACAGTAATCATGAGACTTACGCTGGATCATCTGCAATGGTACACACCAGAGCGGTGATACAGCTTACATTTTATCGCCCATAACCATTTTATGAACTGACGAAAATAAGATTAAGAAAAGTAATTTTCTCCAATCATTGCTCACTGAAACTTGCTTGGAGAATTGGAATTTGTGTGAAAGGATACAGATTTGCAGTTCATCTACTATCCCGACACCGGTTTGAATCTTCTTTGACGTACTTTCATTTCACTCATCCTATTAAAATCTATTCAGGGCTGGTACATGTATTTTTACTGATGATGAATCTTTGTCACAACTGGCCATACCTGCTAACACTTCCGGTGCTCTGAGCCTCAGTGTCAGTAATTTGTATTGAATAATCATTCATTTAGAAAACGTTCAGAGTGTATCTGCAACTGCGAAACTGCATTGATGTTGTTATTCTCTGACCGTGTATTTCACACAATTGAAAAGTATTTTATTATGAAGCAGATTATTTAGAAATGATTTTCTATTATTAATTTTGTATTTAGTACTGTTGCTATTTGTTTTTAGACATTTTAAGTGGGTTCCTTAATTTAAATGATAAAGCTTGATGGCAAGATTCTGAATGAAATTTACGAGGGCAGACCTTCTGCTGATGAACAGTAAGGAAGAGAGTAACCATACGGTATAAATCTACGTTTAAGTATCCTGCTTCAAGTGTGTTTCTACACCTTGTCAGAAAACACGCTTTCCTGTTTTTGTTTCGCTTTTTATAGACCTGGCTGCTGGCTCACAGTTTTCGTTTCAGTGAAAGGAATTTGCAGGAGTGGATAGGTTTAGGTGCACTAAATTGACACCACACACTTTGACTCGACCATCTAATTTTCAGTAATGAAAATCATTTGTACTAGTAAGTACCAAACACCAATCCAAAATGATACACCAGTTTTTTTCCTACACTAAAATATGATACTCAAGATTCGTGGTCTAGTCAGTCCCATTTCCCATTAAATATCAGTCTTGAGCTTTATATGATGGTTTTCTTTGTTTAATCAATTTTCCTCTTCGAGAGATAAGTAATGTCACCGACCACCAATAGAAACCTTCCTTATTACAGTTTCTTCTTCTTCAGGTAATCTTTGAAGCTTTTCGCAATGTGAGAACCACAACATTACTCCATCAATTTTTCTTCAATTGACTACTAATGTAAATAGATTAATTGGTTTTGCAAACATAAATTGTTGCAACTACAGGTCGGGCACGGCTAAATCGAACACGGTTAATTCGAAGTTCCACTTAATTCGAAGTTTCAAGCAAGTCTT
>JBCAUG010434006.1:0-15936 GCA_038406175.1 Haplosyllis leylae
ATGTACTCAATTTCCTTCAAAAAGCTTCAAAACCTTACCGAAGACCTTAGACCGAAACCTTGCTTGGATCCCTCCTCATTGGTCAGTTGGGAACACACTTGTGTCACATTTGGGATAACTCTAAATCACAATATCTGGGCAAGCGCTCTTGTGAAACACGCTGCACCTAGATCTAATGAGTGTTGACGTGTCAAACAGCAAGTCTCAATATTGCTTGCCAAATCATTTTCAACAGAAGAACATGAGCTTGTATTATTGACCTTGATGGATTTTAAAACCATCTTGCTTACCAGAAAATTATCATTTTAGACCAAGGAAATGGACATATATCACAACTGCAGAATTTTTCATAAAACGTGATGATGAAGTTAACTTTTATGGAAACAAGGAGAGGGACTATGTTCACTTTGGCTGCTGCAAAATGACCAAGAGTACAAAAAACTGACAGGGACTAAATTGTCAGAGAACAGATGTAATAGAAGCACAACACTTATTTCCTGAATAATTCAGAATATTTCTTATGGAAGAGTAACAATTCAATGCCAAAACAGTGAACAGGATAGACATATCAAATGCTTGGATTTTTCAAGAAAATGCTTTTAGTTTGGAAGAAGGGAAAGGTAAGAAATGTTTTTTCCTCAATTACTCATTTTTACATGGTAGTTTCTACAAACAGTGACTGCATCCGCATGACAGTAAAAAAGTGGCTCAAAATTAATGGTACAGAACCGAGCATGTCTATCCTTTGACTGATCTTTGAGAGTTTCTCGAAATATTTGCAGAAAACTATTGTGATTTTTTTTTTCTTTTCCCCATTCGACTCCAAGAAATTCCATGTTTATGCGATGAGACAACTAATTTCTGCGATGAAAAGGAAAGAAATGATTGGCCGATTATTAGCGTTGATTTCTTATTGAAACGGTAACATTTACCCATCTTATCCCAAAGGACAATTTATCATAGCCATGCAGTGAGCCATGGGTCTATTGCAAGTTTCTTGCGACTCTCCTTTGTCAGAAATGAAGCTGTTTCCCCTTGTATAACCCTTTTAGAACCAAGTCATGGATGGAACCAAGTAAAGAAAATTATATTTTGTGCAAGATCAACGCAAAAACTATTGTACCAGTATCTACCTTTTCAAATTGCATTTCAGTGTTTAGTATAATTTCAGAAAGTTGCGTCTGTTTTAGAAAGCCATCTTGTATTTAGGATTTTGTCTTCAGGTTTGGTGAAGAAGTATCAATCCAACTGGATAACTTCTGTAATCATTTGAAAGTATGTGCACTTTAAGGTTAACTTTTTAACTTCAGCCATAAAAGATGTCATTTGAAAAGAAAGTTCAAGGCATCTGCAGTGAAAGTGTTCAGACGAGGAACAAAGATATCATCTTTAGCCAACGCTGAATCCCAACTTGTCCTGTTGTCTCAAGCAGAAAAATCAATTTGATGGTTTTTCACAAGTCTATGATTAGTTTTCCTAGTGACTTGAGTCTTGTATGCACAAGGGTATGGTCAAGATGACAGGATGAGATGCTTTCCATTTTGAGGCATTTATTGCGAAGTGAACAAACGTGTCCCCAACCCAACATAATAAGTGCTTCCTTTTTGAGCAAAAATCATTGAATCATTGCCATAGCTTTCATCTTACTTGTTTTGCCAAAACACAAATTCGGACACCAGCACAGTTTAAGTAGAATTTACTTTTCATATACTAGCTTTTAATATATTCTCACTCAACGTTTCACAGTCGCCAGTTTAATTATGTAAGCCTCAATATGGTTCCCAAGCCACGTAAGTTATTCTTATAGTAAATTGAATGTCTGGACACCCAGTACTTGTAATGAATCACTTTCCGACATATTTACAACTTAGCTTGGCTTTTGTAAAACCGCTCAAGATTATTAGGTTTCGGCTAAATTAACCAAGGTCACTTTCAGATGTTTTATTTGCCCTATTTGGGCAGTTCTGTACAACTTTACGACTTCAGAGGACCGAGTGGTACTTTGAGAGAAACGTTCGATACCTGCTTTGATGCTGCCTAGTTAGTTGGATTCCAGCAGATTTATTGTAAAATCAGTTCCATTTGAGACTTCACATCACACTGAAAAAGTACCCTTGAGAGATTTGGATCGTGGGTAAATAGGTGGAAAATGGACTTGGGTTTGAGATTTAATGGACAAGTTGTGCCTCACCCGGTGGATTATCAGGCTGTATGAATGCAGAACGTGAGATTTACTCATTTCATATACAAAGATTAGTGTCAGTTAAAAATTCATCAACTTATTATGAAATCCCACTTCTGGTTAAAGTGGGTCTTTGGTATTAAGGTGGTTCAAACAATTCACAGTGTTGTATAAATGAAAACAATAGCTTCTACCTTGTTTTTAAGTAGTGGAATTACTTCAAATTATTTTTCAGTTAAAAGGTTTGGTGGGGAAAACTCTATTTGGGTGTATTCACAATCAATTTGAAGCAATTCCCTTTGTTTACCCATCAATCTATGCAACACTTTGTTAGTCAGGCAATGTGTATGTGAGAAGGCGACTCGTAACATTCAATCATGTTGTGATTAGGGCAAATTAAACTGATTGAGTATTCTGTACTTGTGCTGAGTTTGTCTGGTATCCTACTCCAGAGACCCATTTAGTCACCCAGGAAAGGGCATGGTCAGCAACAGAGTGGCGTCGGTTCATTATGTAACATTTTTCTTTTCTTTTTTCATATTTGTCACCAAGTGACTTGGAACTTGCATCTTGTTTTTTTTTTCTGGTGAATGTCAGTTGATGCTAAAAATCGTCAGTTGATTCTAAATATCGTAGAAATGGCATTAATGATAAGATCGTTCAAGAGTTTTTATCAAAAACTAAAGGCAGTCTTTCATTACTTTGCTACTTTCAAGGCATACACAGTATTTGAAGTTGATATTGGTAGAAGAGCTGTGGTATCCCGACGGCAAACAGAATTGACTAAATAAAGACTGAAACTGTCAAAGAAACAAAGCAATCAAATTTGCCGCATGTGAATGATGTCAGTTAAATCTGTGGTGGTTATAAAAATTGTAGTATTTTTGTATGAACCAATGTGCATCCTATAAAATAATGGTTTGATCTCTGTCATTTTGAGATCTATTTTCATAAACATTTGCCCAAAAGATGCTGAAGGCGTGAACAGGATTCTCAAATTTGTTCTAAGAAAATATTTTGATTGTAAATCAAAATTAGGCACGGCTGGCTCGTTTGAAAAAGGTATTGAAAAGTGAAATATTGTGTTTTTATCGACAAAATATGTTTGAATGTAATGCATCAACAATGCAACAATACTATGAACTTTTGAACTGAATCTTCTTGATACAGGTGATACTATTAGATGAATGAGGATAAAGATTAGCAGCATAATTAAGTTTTTAATCTTGTTGCTAAAGTTGGGAACACGAATTGGGATTAAGGAAAATATTTCTGTAAACAGGTGAAATTGCGTGGCTTATTTATATTGTTAAATTTGCATAACTTTTATGATTGACAATACGTTTGAACTAAATAAGCAACATTTATTTCTCAGAAATTTAATTTGCTCAATCATCTGTATGTACAGTGGAAGAAACCAGTTATATTGAAAGTGAAAGAGATGCATGATTTTTGTTCCTGTCCAGCGCAAAATTCTGTAGTTTTAAGACCCGTTCACACCAAGCATCAGCGGCAGCGTCATCGCTAGCGTCAAAAAATCAAATGGCTCCCAGACCGATTCCAAAGCATCATTGCTAGGGATGATGCTGCCGCTGATGCTTGGTCTGAACATACCAATTGAAATCAATGTAACCCTTTCTTGACGCTGACGCTGACGCTCGGTGTGAACGGGCCCTTACTTGAATCGTCTTGACAATTGGGTCGAATTACAATACTCTCAATTTAAGCATTATAGATTTACATACAGCAACTATGTTACACAAATTACTTAGAGCAACAGGCTATTTTTCATAAAATTAGAAATGAAAAAGAGTGAAAATGCCAAGTTTCAGCACATGGGATCGGGACATCATGTCGCCATACGCTCGTCGTGAAATTTAATTGCCTTTGTTGGATAATGACTGTGACATCACCTTCAACGACCTTTACGTTTAATGTCTGTATGGGGGAAGCGCACTGTTGCATGTTGCTGCCAAGTACCAATTGTATTGCCTATAGATTTGGGCATTCTGCCCGTTGATAGTTATATTTTCATCTTTATGGAACTCTGTGCCTTTTCATTAAAATGACGCTGTTGCATATGGATTAAATATAGATTGAAACTCAGACTTAAAAAAAGTTAAATTATCTTTGTGTGAGGTGTCTTTGATATTGGCACATGTGCATGTTCGGGGTTATTTGGCAGAACACGTGTGTTTGGCATTTAAATGGAGCTTAATTTTGAAGTTCTTATCTTATGAATTAAATGCTGAATTTTCACGTGAGACTCCCTGCGGCGATAAAAAAGATGGATTTTTCACCTTCATACTCCGGTTTATTCACACAACATTAAAATTCTAAAGGATTCTGCAAAATGGACTTCGAACTTGGCATATTCATTGGTATGATTATATGTTTTGCATCCATTTATCGCATCAACAAGAAAGGAGGCGTGGCCAAAGTATTTCGGATCCCTGGGGTGACTGACACTCTACCACCCTGTTATTATCACTCAAAATAGTCTGGTCGCCACCTGATTTGCATATATTCTACCCATGGTGCCTCACCTCAGACATGCCTCTCAACTTTTTTCTACACACATGTCAGACTGTCAGGAGTGTGTTAAATTCTGAATGAACATAATATTTGCTGGAGTTTCAAATCGATGCTGATCGAAAAACTGGATGGAAAACGTGCGTTTCTTTGGATAAGAATGCTGTGTGAATTTTGGCACAAATGTTGGATGTTTTCCTAAGAGGAATGAATGGACGTGTGTGTTTGCTTTTGTCACGAAAGACGAGGACGAATCTTCATTGGAATACCCATCTGAAGGGAAAATTGTCATTTCACAACACTAATAGCCTACTGACTTCAGGTATATAACAAATCTTTTTCACTGAATTGAATTACTTATTGAAAGTATTTCTACCAAAGAAGATCGTGTACGAAAAAAAATAAATGTCTCACAAGAAATCATTCGCAGATTCATGAGATCAATAGTTAGGCAATTTGACATGATAATTAGATTAAATGAGGAAGACATAATCTGAAGGTTAATGCGGATTAGATCTTACGGAATGAATGAACTGGTAAACTGAGCAGAAACAACATATGGCAGGTGAAAACAGTGAATCATGATCACTGTACATTGAGGCTGCTTAGGGTTAAATAGGAAAATGCCACAAATTCAAGTGTACATTGAAAGTAAAGGGAAATGTTCGTGTCGAACCAAGCACAGTTTGCAAAGACGAAGTATTCTCCAACAATACTTTTGTGCATGTTAGGTTTAACAGTTATACCTTCATTGTACATGCCACCTGCCCTGGAGGGTTTAAATGCTGAAGATTCCTTTACTTAGGGTAATTGCTGGCTTTAAACACTTCAAATGGGATGTGTGTGTTAGACTGAATTAAACAGTGTTAAGGAAAAGCAAGCAAAACTTTTCTGCTAAATGTAGCTACATTTGTAAAGGTGTCATGTAATTGTACAGGGACACATGTCAGAAGCGCAAACCTACCAGCCCTCATGCACTGGTCACGAAAGATATTTGATCTCGAAATGCTCAGTGCTAAACGAAAAATCAGATACGATTATAAAGTCGAAATAAAGAGATGAGGCGATTAGAGAAAATGATTAAGTCGCCTGTATTGTGTAGACAGATGAAAGCAAAGTTCAGTGTTTAATTTGGTCACTTGATGTTTCCCTCATCGACCGTAGTTAACAATAAACATGATGTACGGCGAAGTTCAATTATACGTGTGTGCAACAACATAGGTGTACATTAAGTCCCAAGGAATGTAGAGATATTCTTTCCTTCTCTCAGACGAGCTGATCTATTGCGCAATTTACAGCATTGAGCCCTAACACCAGTGGCAGTGCGTCTGCGGAAAGACTTATGGAACAGTACCTTTGGAACTTATTGAAAGATTGAATAGCAAATTTTTGCAGCCGTCAGCTAGTACAGCTGTAGGTCACATTGATTTTAGAAAGACGCATTTCTGCACATTTTATCAACGTTTTTCTTGACATAAAATAAGTACGTTGCAGAAAAGTCTTTTTCGTCAGATGTTGGGTTCACTGCTAGTTGTATTTCAGGAAAATAGAGCAACTCCATTATGTAAAAGTACTGGTAAATAGGGGCATAATTTCTCCCAGGAAATTCCTGGTAGTTAATCAGAAGAAGATGCAACCAGCTGGGCCTGTCCTAGAAATCCTAGAAGCCTCCATGTACTCAAAACGGCAGATAAAAGCAAAGGCTCGATGCATATCAAAATATTGATTATCACTGGAGAGTGAGCCAGAACTACCTCTCTGAAGTTTTGGGGGATCTGGATTAAGTTCCACGAAATTGGGTCCAGAATTTGTTCCGAATTTGTACATTAATTTTACGTCTGCACAATAGACAAAGATTAAGCTGAACTTTAAGCTGAAAATTGAATGATTTGTTAGGTTGTGCAGTTAATATTTGTGCAATTCTTAGAGCAAACAAGTGACCACTGAAGTCTGCAGTGCATTTACAGTTCATTTTCCTAATTCCACGTAGAATCTCATAATGGAACACTGATCAATTCAGGGTTTTGTATGTGATTAAGTCTGAAAGCAGCCACCATCCTCGGACAAACAAATTTGCATACTTTGTAACCAAATTCAGCGCCGACAGACTGCAGGCAAATTGTACAGGCTGCTTCCAGGGCATGGGTTTAACTTTTATCATTCTGACCGGCGTTGCCACAGAGGTCAAGAAACTACGATAGCTGTACCCGCATTTATTTTAGAAACAAAACCGAAAAAATATTTATAGAATACATACCATAAAATTACATCATGATGCAATTACCATAAAATGACAACCGCCTGTAATGTTGTTGTTTTACTGCGGTAAGGTCGTAAGTCTTGATGCAATGGAATTGTGCTATGTTGTTGGTTTCCTGCGAATGAAACCAAACTTGATGTTTCCACTGATACAGGTATTGGCACTGGTATACATTGGTATTGGAAGCATTTCAACACAGGTTTCTCTAATAACCATTGATGAGCCGGTGATCAGCTTCAAGGACGTAGACGTAGTACTTACTTTTGGATTACTCAACAGTACCCCGTCGGAGTAAAGAGACTGGGAATGTAGCCTTCAGTCATAAACTTTTACTTTCGGAAGAATTTTCGCTCGCCGACAGCTTTGGGAAAGTTTGTAATGGACTTTTCGTAAAACATGCAGATTGAATATGGAATCCACTTCAAAGTTAGGTGCCTGCTTTTAAAGCAGAAAATTGCACTGCCAATTTCGTGGGGCAGGGTTGAAATTCACCTTGAGTCGCGCAATGTCTATTGAATAGGACAGGATAATGCAGACGGATAAAAGCGAACTTGCTACAGACGGTAGGGGGTCACAGGAGGAGAGGGCCTGCAAAAGCAGTCGCTCAGAAAACTCCTACCGCATCTGAATATTAAATTTTCATGCTGGATTAGGTGAGTATTTTGGGATGGATTTGAGCGATGCATATGGTGGTTTACTTTAGAATTGCGTGTAGTGGAATTATCTGCTACTCAGATCCAGATTCGTAACCTGAGCTACGGAGTTTTCTCGGATGGAACTAAAGTAGGTCCACTTGAATGACTGTACTTGTACATGTATTTAGTGCCAAAAATCTTGAGGAAGTCGAAATAGTTGAGGAACAAAAAGGATGCACCAAATTAAGTGAGCTGCCAAAAGTTTCAAAAGATTGTGGGAAATACAAGTCTGGCAGATAAAGTATTGTCAGTTTTTGTCATATTTTCCCATTGTTTGAAACATTCAAAATGACACATTCCTTTATCCAATCTGTAGTACAAGAATTGCTGTACTGTAAGGTGGATTAGGCACCATGTCTACAATAGATTGCTTTGAAAATGTGTCTGGAATAAGAAAAGTTTGGAAGTGATGTGGCAACTTTTCCGTTTTTTGCCTCCTCAAACGAGCTGAGAGAAAGAAACTTATGGGCCCACACTGGATCATTGAGAAGCAGTGAAAACGTGTGCTGATCCACTGAGCTGCAGTTGATCATCGGGAAGAGGCAATCTGGATTGTGAATCTACTCTCATCTTTCTTCTGGATTCATTTCTGGATTTAACTCCACTGGCTCATGTGTTCTTTGCAGTGGTGCGATATTGCTGCTGTCTGTACTGTTTTTCAGCACAAACTAGAATTTTATGAAGGAGTTTTCTAATTCTTGATGAAGCGAACTTCGGATTTTTAAAATTTAAACAAATTAGGCCTATTTGAATCTAAAAAGTGAACAGTCACATGGCGTGGATTTTACATCAATTCAAAGTGATACATTTTCAGGGACACTGTGAATAAGAAACGTTCAAAGCGATTTAGAGGAAACAAAAAGGGTAAATGCAAGTTTAATTTCTTATCTTAAACCCATGCACTTGTGATAAGGAGGTTTTGATTGAAAGTTGGAAATCAACAAAACTGAAAGACTAAATCTTCCGTAACTCAGAATTGTACGATAAATTTGTCCGGCCAAAGGTATATATTTGTTTGTTAAAGCGCAATTTTGTCGATAAACTGCAGAAAAACCAAATAACTAGGTAAATATGAGGGCATATGAAGATGCTTTGTCTCATTTATTTGAAAATGTTCGATAAGTCCATTATTAGAGGCACTGGACCTCTCACCTTCAATCCATTAATCTTCAACATAATCCAAAATTCAAAGGCTTGAAGCCCACTTAGCTACTTTATACCAAAAACATCAGGTCAGCTTCGATAAAAGCATTTCAAGCCGAAGTTTATATTTCTTTATCACCTTGGTGTATACATTGGTTGATAAAAGTGAGAGAACTGTACACTCACAAGTGGCATGAATGGCCTATAATGATTATCTAAAAATGGATAAATATTTGCTCATAATCTGTGGCTTAAACGGAGAAAAGTGCATAAACAATTTATCACGGATCAAGAAGAAAGTTTGCTTTGCTGTTGGGTATTAGAAGCCATGCGTGCACGGTTTCAAAATATACATTTGTTAGGCGGAACTACACTGAAAAAGTCACTGTATCCTAAATGACACTGGCATTGAAGAACATTTCCAGTAGTTTTCTGAGCAGGTAACTGTAATAATACTTTTGTTATGTATTTTGTAAATATGATGAAAGGGTAGATATTTCGTGAAGTAACCTGGAGTTTGAAAACGATATTCTTTCATTTATTTCATTCAAAAAATATTCAGCGGAGCATATTTTAGAAATAAATCTATGGGAAGCTGGCCCCACATTTTCAGATGTAGGCCTACTACGGATTCTTTCTCACTGCAAATTGAAAGTAGTAATCAGTGATTTCGAGAAAGAATTGGTTTGGTACTTGTATGTGCAATTGGATTTTGAATAATTAACAAATTTGTCATTGTTGGTGTTCAACTCTAAAAATTGGCTTTATTGTTTTTGTTTTTCTTGAAAACGTCTTGTACAATAGCAGAAAAAGTATGTGAGGAAAAGGTTGCTGTAAATAAGTCTAGGATTTCAGCAGTCTTTAACTTACTTAACTTGATACGTAATCTAAATTGTCTAAGTACAAGTTAGCCATTGTTAGAAAAGAGGACAATCACTTCATATCACTAATATTATTGGGTACAGTTTCTGTGTCTTGCCTCTTAACACACCTGAAAACTAGCCAATACGTGGTACTTCTGCTAAGTTCCAGGAACATATTGGTTTTCACGAGGTGAAGAAGGTCAGTAAGGTACCTGTACTTCCGTGCTATTGTATCACAGAAGATGATGATCAGCCAGAGATTCTGACCAGAATTAGACAGGGATTTTGACCAGAATCAAGTAAAAATTTTCGACACGGATACTTCTGAGTTTTAGTTGCTCATCCCTGTCAGGATCTCAACTATGCAATTAAATTAAAAATTGATATTCAAACAAGATTACAAATACGATTGGGAAAACCAAGGCTGTGGTAGTCAAAATAAAAACGTCAGCCAGTGAAGAAGTTGTAAAAAAATGAAAGACAGACCTACTCCAATATGATAGATGCAGCTACTCAGTCGACCCAGCTGACCTGCTGCAAAAGTTACCTTGCTCAAGAAAGTGGCCAACATCTTGTGTGGAAGAATATTTTTTCCGAACACACAGACGCATTGCAGCTCCTTTTTATCTTTGAGTTTCTTGGGGTTCTAACAAGGTGTGTTTACCTGCTTGGAATACTAGTTCGACGTGTTAATGTTTTTGTCTGAATATACTAGTTCGTTTTTCCTGGTTATTGGCAAACGTAAAAGAGTAATAAGTCATAATTGTTATACATAACATCAAGGTACGGCCTCCGTTTGATACCTCAGATAGCCCGTTTGAACCGAAATTTTTAACATTTTGTTCTTGTTTGCTGGATGACATTTTGTTCCGATGATTGTTAGAGTATCTTCAACAAAGAAAAAGAAGAATAGTTTTGTGAGGTTGTAGACTAATTGAGTTGCATCTCTTTTTTTTATGTTTGCAACGTAAATGTCAAAAACATCTTTGATGGCGTTATCTTCGTTGAGTCAAATATGCGAATACGTCTAGTGGAAATTCTTCAAACTTTCTAAACTTGATTTTTTTTGTCAGTTAAATTGAACGAGTTTAACCTTGACTAAAAAGATTAAATGAAAATCTTAACAAGTTCAGGCCAGAGATGATGAGTGTCTGTTTTGTTAATTGTCAGCAAGAAATTACCTTTGCAGGTCGATATTTTATCTGTGAAAGATTCTTAAACTTATCAAAAATCGTGACACTTCAGTTGTTTGTGTTTAATTTGAACACCTCCCCTAATTCTTATCTAGTTTTGGTTGTTCAAGTCGTCAAGTGTCAACACAAAATTCACAAAGAACTTGACCAAGCTACATGATTCATGTATATGAATTCCATGACACATGTCCTTATGAAAGGTGGCATATGAATGAACAGGACAAAAGATTATTTTGAAATATCACTTATGTGGAAAGCAATTGAAAAGAAACCCGTTATTTTGGTCAAAGAGAGAAGATGTTTTGAAAATAAGAAATTGATCGACGTATGTTTTAATGCGGGGAAATCTAGCATGCAGATCACAGGATGCCGAAAAAGACACTTTGAAGTTGTCCTCAAGATAGTCAAACTCTGAAAAATACAAAAGAAATCGGAAGAGGTTATCATTGGTGTGACTCGGGTAAAGTTTGAACACGGAATAAAAGAGAATACCTGAACGTCATGCCATAAATTTAAAGTGCAACTACGTGTAACACGAGGACGTGTTACAAAGACACAGAACTAAACAGAGAAATATCACAGTCATCGTCTCTAAAGAGAAGAAAAACCTGACAGCAAACAAAGGAAAACTTATGGAGTGCAACGTCATTTTGAAAGAAGTACTAAAATTTGGCAGAGTAAGTTCTTTGTTGTCGGAAAATAAATTCAATATTCCTAAACAAAGAGCTCGTGAACGTGGAATACTCAAAACACTCGACCTTACAACAGTTTCAGAGCTTTGGATCTTCTTGAAACACTAGGAATTTTATCAGATAAAGTCTACATCCTCCAGAAGGTTGTGTTACGTGCTCGTCGGGATATTCTTATGTTGGTTTTTATCAAAAATGCCAGATGTTTCTTCTAGTCGATTCTTGGTCAGTGCTACACTTGCGATGAACTTTTAGGTTTGTGTGGTCTACCTGTTAGTACGAGGCATTTGTCATCCTTGGATTTCTGGTTGGGGTTTGATGGCCTAGTTGATACCAATAGTTCGGCATCAGATAGTACATTGTTTTGTCTTTTTGTGCAAAGTGGGTAACAAAAAGCATCAAAATTAATGCAAAAAATATTACATGCAGAACATTTTGAAAAGGTATCTCCAATGCATCCAATACATTTCCTGGCATTGAAATCCCTGACCTGGACAAGGAAAAATGGAAAAGTACAATTACAAATATTGTCGCTCAAAACTTTAAATTATCACGGCAAAATGATTTAAATTCTCATGTTTTCAAATTTTATTTTGATCACATGGCAGGATTATATTTCATTTTATTTCGATTATAAAAGTGCTTCTTGTGATCAGTCTAGCATAATGAAAAAATTGTTTTAAGTATTGAAAACATGGTGTTTTCTTGATATTAGTCTCCGCAAGGCCTATCTGTGACGACAGGAAAATCTACTGGGAGAAAAATGTCAAAATTTGGTAGTTCACCCTAAACTCTCACTAGATGTCTCACACATCCTAAACACCACCCCAGTCCCAATTGACTTATTGCGGAGACTATTCTGTGCACCGAATGGTTACCGTCTCGTTACTTTTGTGAGGATCAAGCAAATAAACAAAACTTCTTTTCGTGGAAACCAAAATACCATTGACAACGAAAGGAAAAGAACGTCAAACTGAAGGAAATAGAAAAAACACAACTAATAATCAACAATGTCACAGCAAGGTGAAAGACGAAGGGAAAAATCAAGGTTGTCAGAAATGTTGATGGGTTGTTAAAACTGTTGGCACACAATCAGGCAATCAACACGAGCCAAAGAGAAAAAAGACTTCAGAAAATAAAAAGCTAGAACCATTATGTAGTAGAGTTTTTTGCATTATTTGCAGTGAATATTGTTTGCCCTCTAGTCTTCAGCTTTCAGTCTTTCAGTCAAAACGATAAAAATATTAAACTATTAAGGTGGGCAGTTCATACAAATGTAAGACAAATACTTTAATAACACATTTAGAAGATAAGTGTACCTACCTGTTAATGAGATTTCCTTTACACAATTTCAGGTTTTCTGCTGACAAAGCTGAAAACATTCACCAAAAATAACTTTGTTAACATTCGATAAAAATGGAACTGAACCGTGTTTATTAACTGACTTTCACTCCGGAGAGTAACTTTTTTGCTCGGATTATTAAGATATTTTGACGATAAGGTACCAAGAAAAACTATGGCAATTACGAAAAAAGAAGAGCTCCCCCGGGGAGAAGTACATCAATCCATTTGCCCAGGATAAATATTGTCTTTTGTAAAAGTGGAAAGAACTCAAAACAGTGACAGGAAGATTGTTCCTTGATTGTTTGGGGAACCCTAAAACGAAGCCATGCTGTGAAAATGTTAAGAAAAAGTAAGAACGAGTTATTTTCTCATGCATGTACATGTACAGTTTGAAGCTGGGAACATATTTTTGAAGTGAACTCCAGTCTGGAGCCAAATAATTGAATCCTCCCACGTATAGGGGTTTTGGTACCTGGATTGTAATCGTGCCAGGATTAATCCATATTATTGACACTCAACGCTGGATTAATTGACGAAAACTGCTAATCGCACTGGTTGCGTGGACGATACCCAATGTCAATCCCAGGGAATCATTTACTTAATTATTCAGGGAAGAACTTCAGTGAATGTTTTTGTTTTTGACAAGCAACAAATTTTGAACCGTTTAGACATAATGAAGGAGTCCATACGCAATTCTACTAAATCATAATTGCTACACGGGATTAATTATTGAGGACCTGGATATCATCAAGTTGCATAAAAATATCAACAGAAAATATGGACGTGGACTTTGTGATACTCAAGGTAAGACAACCTTCCTTCTTAAAGTTTCATTCAATGGTGCAAAATATATTGTGGCAAGATAATGAAATATAAAAGGTAGGTTCTTAGCTTATTCGCACAATTTACATTTAGCTTTCGAGTTTTCTGATACTTTTCGATCATTCTGTTTTCATTGCGTGATCATTTTGATCAACCGAAGCTGTAGTACGCACGCACTTCAAGATAATGCACAGTTATCTTGGATTTGTTTATTCTTCAGGTAATGGTGTTTATTTATTGATCTTTTATTAGTTATCTGTTGATCCACGTTTGTGATTAGTAGAGTTAATGACATAGCTGTTGATTACTGATCTCCAGAAGCTTCTTTCTTATTTCTCAGTGGCCTAAAGTACCTAATTTGTCTACATCCTTCAAATCAATTGAAGCTCTTTTGAATTTATTCATCATTCATCATGGAAAAAAGAGCAGGCAGTTTTTTCTCTGTTTCCGTCTTCCTGAGATGGATGAATCACTATCAAAAACTATTTATCACAACAACCTGGTTCACGCATAATAATAAATAAATTTCTGCGATCATGATATTAAATCATACTGACTTTTTATTCTATGTGTACAAAGCAGTTATTTTTTCACAGCATGTAGGAATACCTTGCTGCAAACTAACAAAAACATGCAATTTGGCAGGTGCCCAGCTCAATCCAGATTTTTACTCTGGATATCCAGATGATGTTGCCAGATTTCCACAGATTTCTTTGGTTATATTAATGAAAGGGTGAAGATACGTTGAAAGATATATATTGCTTGTTCTAAGTGTGTGGCATGTGTATTTAGTAAAACGGTATTTCAGAAGGCAAAAAGTATTCCGACCAGGTAGGGGTGTAAAAAGCGTAAATTAGCAATGGTACCGTCAGTTAGGACCAGTATCAATCAGTCTCTTAATTGATAACTTTGACGTCTCTTAATTGATAACTTTGACTTTCACGTAATATATCTAATGTTGACTAGCACAAATAATATTAGCATTCTATTACAGAAAATTAAAAGTTAATGGCCCCATGACATTTATTTTGTGACAGACCATTCTTCTTCTTCGTCGAGAGTGCATGTATATTTCTGTTTCTATTATTTCCACTGAATGGCTGCCATGTAAACTATGGAAAGAAACTGCATAAACTGTACTCGGTTTCCGTGTAAACTGCACCTCAGTGTTAAAGTATCAACAAGGAGTGAGAAATGACACGTTATTTTGGTAGAAAACCTACCTTGGTTGTCTGCAAATGAGGTTTTTTGATTATCTTGTTTTGCAAGTCTGGCACAAATTTTCTACCTGTTTCTCAATTGTAAGGAGCACTTCAGTACAGTCATTAGAACTCTTCAGTAGTGGTAAAATGTCAGAATTCCAGTTACTCAGAGCTATAGTTTTTCACCTTTTCAATGGAGGATTTCACTAATTAAGACAGTTGCCTTGTGCTCTGTGAAGTGCCATTGTAAATTAATTTTTGGCAAAGGTTTCGATGTGGCTTGAAGGCTAATTGAGACTGCCTAGAAGTTTAAAAGCTAATTGGTGCCAAAATATCATGGTATTTGTTTACTCGTAATCGTGTAGTTAGTGTCATTCGAACGAACTGGAGCCATTCCATTTGTTTTCCTCACATACCATTCTTTCTGTAATGGTGGTTGAAGAGAACCTAAAAGTCAATTCAAACTGTAAGAATCCATTGTTGTTTTGAACCGAGTGTACACAGATAGAAGCAGTTGTAATGAATGTTTAAAGAGAAACGCAACAGAATAATCATTATGACATTGGTTCTGTGGTAACACAATGCTGGAAAAATTGTGAATTAACCCCATAGAATTTTTCAAAAGTCAACATAGGCCTTGAACACTGAAATTCTTGGATATTTTATTTCGGAAATACAGTTAGTTTTTAGGCTAGTTTGCATTAACATGTACTGACTAACCGTACTGCTACTGTTTTCTATTTTTTTACGTGTACTTTTTCTGGGAACTGGTTAATTTTGCAGTCTATCCACGGTATTTAACTCGCCAAGTGCAATGGAACCCGTCGTTTCAATGTAAAAAATCTCAGAGTTCGCAAGTGCGTGGTCGTCTTTAGTTGCACTTATTGGTCATAATTACTGGGGTACGTATTACGTGCTTGTCTAATGATGCGATGGATATTTATATCTTATCTTTTACAAAGTAATAAAGAAGTACATTTCCGCAGGCAGAGGAGGCGTTAGGACATAGTT
>JBCAUG010434117.1:0-15935 GCA_038406175.1 Haplosyllis leylae
TACATTAGATATAAGAAACTACATAAAATAAGTATGTAGAGGGAGCCACATCCTAGAGGTAACAATATTCTCGTAAATTGGGAAAAATATAAAGTGACAATGAAGAACCACTATAGTGGTCTGTGGCGGTGAAGGGTGTAAAGGGTTTTTGACTACTATAGTGGTCCTCGGCAGTGAAAGGTATAAGTCCAAATTGAGGAGCGGCGGTGTAAGGGTTAACAGGCCCTTAACATTTAACAGGCTCTGAACACTTAACAGGGGCACTTAACTGGCCCTTAACACTTAACAGGCCCTTAACACTTATTATTTCAACTTTTCAAAAAACTTCAAATATTTATAACTTCAAATGTCCTTCATTGTTCCTCTATGTTTACCCCTAACAACCACATTCTAACTGGGTGATAATAGGGAAATTTGAAGTTTGAGGCATATTTTGAGTTGTTGTACTCATTTTTTGTTGGATCAAAGTCTTAGAACTTCAAATATCCATCATTATAAGTCCTTGATTACCACTGGTTGCCCCTAGCAACCATGTTGTTAGTGGGTGATAATAGGTGAAGTTCAAGGCATATTCTGAGATGTTTTCCCATTTTGGTTTGATGAAAGTCTCAGAACTTCAAATGTCCACCATTTTAAGTCCTTAATTACCACTTGTTGCCCATGCAACCATGTTTTTAGTAGTGATAATAGGTGAATTTGCATTTTGAGGCATGTTTTGAGGTGTTATATCCATTTTGGTTGGATGAAAGTCTTAGAACATCAAATATCTATCATTATAAGTCCTTGGTTACCACTGGTTGCCCCTAGCAACCATGTTTTAGTGGGTGATAATGGAGGAAGCTAAAATTTGAAACATTTTGAGGTGTTGTATCCATTTTGGTTGGATGAAAGTCTCCTTGTTCCTCTTTGGTTACCCCTGGTTGCTCCTAGCAACCACATTCTTCTGTAATGCTTGTATTTCATTAAAACTTACTAAAAAAGTCAAGGTCATTTGAAGGTCAAGCACATTATGTACCACCTTTGAAATGTTACCTTTATTACTCAGGTTTTTTTTTATCACTGCCCGAATCTGAAGGATGGGGGAAGGTAATATTTTCAGTTTGTCCATCAGGGAGGGGAGGGGTACCCTCTTTCCCTGTCCCTTCCCCCACCCCCGGGGACAGGGCCAGGACAGTTGTGCGGCGCGGGTGGTATGCCTCTTGCGTTCACGCAGGAGGACTCTTGTTTGAGTTTCATTTTTGTAGTAAGATATTTCCAATCATTTGGAATATTTCTTACTTTAGACAGAGTCCATTAAAATGTACCAACAGACATTTTGTCGAGAATGAGAGAACTTTTATATCACAGGAGAATGCGAACCCTGTTTGAGGAATATTTTGAATTTTCCAGGTATCATAAAGTGTATCATAAACCTATCCAGAGGCTTGTGGAGTTCATTTCGTAATAAAGGATTATACGAAGACATAAGGTAAATAACAAGATTATGGCCCAAATTGCCTTGTTTATAATTTGTCACAAGACAGCCTACCATTATCACAATGAGACAATACCGACGATGGCCCTGCCCTATTCCACATGGGAAGGGGGGCAGCTTCACCTGGACCATGTAACATCCTGAAGTGAGCCCCCGCCAGACCATGAACCACCAAATCCCCTCTGACCTGACCCTCAGACCATGGACCACCCGAACCCCTGACCTGACGCCTCCCACATAATGGACCACCTGACCCGACCCCCTGCACCGTGGACCACCTGACACTCCCACCAAACCCTGTTGACAGATGAACATAAAAAGTGAAAACATTATCCTCCATCATACTATGTATGTGGTAGGTAAATATCAACAATTAAAGACGGTTACAAAGTACATCAACTGAAACCTAATGTGGCAATTGAATATTTCTTATTGGCAATTTGGGACACTTCCCATTGGAATTTTTTTGTCTTATTTGGACGCAAGACACCTTGAGACTTATGGCCACTTTAGCAATATGTCAATTTTTGGCGACTCCGTGGCCATTTGAGTATTTTTTTTTTTTTTTTTTTTGCAAAAAGGGGTCCCTTCAGAAAATCAAAGATATCTAAAAAATGGTGCAGTAATACTGGATCTTGCATATAAGGTTGACAGGTCTATAGGCTACATGATGGGACCTTTTTGGGGGAGGGGGGGTGCAGTGCACTTGAGGGGCCACCACAGACCATCAAAAAAGGTTTGTTTTTGATACATTTGGGATGGCTTAAATAACAAGAGTTTTGACAAATTTCTATGAAGTGTAAAAACTTTCATAAAGTTCCCTCACTTAAAGTATACTTGGCATGAAGGTGCCAATCGGTCAGTGTGTGAACAGGCCGTAACTGATGTGTTACGTACATAATGCGCATCTTTGTTGTGCTCGGCTGATTAAACCATTTGGAATAATGACAATCAAATGCAAAAGTTATCTGTATGTTCGTGTGTTGGTCAATATGAAATATACTAATTATCAGTATGATGATGTGTTCCTGTTTGCGGTAAAATCAAAAGTCAAACTTCGTTAATCATTAATTGCCACTTGGGTAAATTATAAATTGTTTTGAAAAGATCCACCAATTAAGAATAGTACATCCTTTAAGGGTTATCATTTGAAGCAAATATGTTTGAACGTTTCGGGTTTGTTTTAATTTTTAAAGAATATTTTCAGACCACCATTTAGGGAAAACCCTTTGAAACAAATCTGCTTGGATGTCTGGTTTTTCTTCTACTGTCCGTTTTGGTTGATTGACTTGTGCATTAATCATTTGATCAAAAGGTGTTCAAGAAAAGATGAGCAGGTACATGTAATAATTTTAAAATGTGTCATATTCTTTTACAAGTAGATTTTAAGATGAAATAAATATCCCATTTGGAAAGTGTCGGAGACTGATACCAGTCTACCTATGCGACCAAGGTGAAGGTCATATGAATGACCAATATATAGTAAGGCCCAGCCATTTGCGGGCACTTCAGTTGACTTCAGTAAATCTCCCCGTGTTCTGTACAACTTGTTGCCCTGCCAATAAACTGACATCCACGCACTAGATAACTGTGTCTTGTCTTTATGACCCCACGATAAATATCCAGAATTTCTGACTCTAGATTGATGAAAAGATTTTTTATTTTAGAAATGTTTACACAACCAGTCACCTGAACAAAAACAGAGCGAATTGTTCATTGCCACTGTGGAAGATACTGGAAAATTAGCCTTCTCAGATTCTGAGGATGAAGTTGGGTCAAAAGCATCGACAGAAAAGGATAAGGTCTCAATTGAAGGAAAGACAACTGACCTATCGCGTAATACTCTGCCTTCTACCTGGTCAACAAACAACGGGAACACAGCGCCGGTGAATCTGGAAAATGAGCATAACTCCAGATTACTCACTCTTGGTGAGGAAGAATCACTACTTGGAAAATGTGTATCGGAGGAAATTCAACCATCAAAGATTTCATCTAGCAAATCAGTACTAAACAAAGAGGTAATCGAATCAAAGTTCAGGGAGCAGAAGACTCAATTGAATGTAAGTGTAGAACTTGAACAAAATATGTAAACATATGAAAATTTAATCACCCGTTGTGTTGGTGAAGAGAGGTAATCAGGGTTCCCATTCGGCCTGGAAAAATGAGAGTACACCTGGAGATTCTATGAAAATCTTGGAATTGTGTACAGTTTATCAAAAATAACCCTGTGACGGGCTGAGGTGGTTTATATGTCTGTGTGTATGTCTGCGTTAAATGTCAAAAAGATAGCAAATGTCAAAAAATCAAACACCTGGACTATTGTCACCAATATTTACACCAGCTTGGTTTGTGAAGTAAAACGCAACCCCAGTCAGAATTGAGTGTCCGCTAGGTCAGTGAGGAGAGCAAGAGTAGTTGAATCTCAGGGGATGACAGGGAAGAAGTATACAATGTTGACCACTCTACTTATGGGGAAGCCGTTAGGCCCTTATCTTGAACGACAGTTAATGATATTTGTTTGGATTTCTGTCCAAAATATTCCATAGCAATATTCAGTGGAAATATTCAGTGGCTATATTCGATAATAATATTCGGTAGCAATATGCCTTGAATATTTCTCATATGTAAGTCCAGTTTTACATCATGAATGCCCTTTTAGTACTGCATGAAATATTCGGCTGAAATGTTTGAGAGTTTTCAAAGGTTATTGGGACTACGGCAAGCCGGCATTGTTCCTAGGTGACATGGATATTTCATTGTTAGGGCTTAATCCACTGGCGGGCCATCATTATACCTGGGGAAATTCATTCATCCTATGTCTACTGTGGTGTCAGTGCTTTCGCCCAGTGAGGCCGGGCCCTCATTATGTATTGAATGCACTGAGAATGCATTTAAGCATTTATATAGAAGTCCCACCTTACAAATTAAAATATTTCAGAAAGTCCAACTGACAAAGAAACATGTCGCAAATCAGTCCAAATGTTACTGCTGACAAACTTTACGAAGAGGCATTTAGCATCAAGTACTTTTGGGATCACATGCTTCCCAAAGAGGTTTTTGAGTACCACAACCTAATATTCCAGGAGTGTAATGCACCTGTCGACTTACAAATGGGAACCATTCTACCCTTTGTTGCAAGTTGCCTTGGTCCGAAAACCAAAGGTCTTTTTTTTGACACACACATGTTGTCTGAATTTATTTTGGATACTTGTGGGTGCATCAGGAGCAGGGAAAGGTCAAAGCCGAAAACGTTTCATCAGTGAGCCTTTAGAGTACATTCTGTCTAATGGCCGTGTACAAATTCCCGATTTCAAGATTTCGAAATTTATGCATGCAGGTAAGGGCTACCTCTAATTACATTTCAATTGCATTTACATACATAAATGAATTATTGTAAGCAATATAAAGTTATGTATCTCTTATTTAGGCATAGAAGATAAGCTAGTAGCAACTGATGGTTATGGGATTGTGGTCACTGATGAGGCATCCAGTTTCTTTCAGGAAATAAAAGGGCAGGATGTAAAGCATGAGAGCAATATAGGCCTTCTGAACCAACTGTTTGATGGCCAGGGCGACAAGTCCAACTTTGCTGGAATGAGGCAAAGATTTGTACCCCCTAATTCCACATCCATGACTCCGGGAGTGCAGCCTCAACCATTTTTTAGAGCTTTGGTATCAATTGGAAGGACTGTGTGGCAAGATAGTGGTTTTGCAGAGAGGTTCCTCTTCACAACCATTAAACCATTCAGGTATTTTTTTTGAAACATAATCTGAAATATTTGGCAGGAATATTCGGCAGGTATATTCGACAGAAATATTCAGTACAAATATTCAGTAGATATATTCGGTGTGAATATTCAGCACAACATTTTTGTCAACAATTGAAATGCCATTGGGTTGTAAATGTGTCATGCAGTGGATTTCCCTATTGAACATTGTGCTCGAATATTTTGCTTCTTATGAGCAGGTTCACATGTGCAGAGAACAGGCAAGCGTACAGTAAGTTGACTGAGGGCTACAACCCAAATATCATTGGCATGGTAATGGACGGAATTCTATTGACACTTAAGGACAAGGATATTACATATACACTGAGCGAAGAAGCAGACAAATTGTACGAGAAAATTATAGATAAATTGAACGATCAATTTAATCTGAAGTACACATCAGCCTCGCAGCTTTCAGATTCTCAACCTGACTTGAATAACAATGAGAAATCAGAACTCAGTGTACATACTAAAGGCACTGAAATTATAGGAAGACTTACATGCTCCCTATTGATCTATTGTAATGGTAGATGTGTTTTCATATTAGTAATGTGATTTGTGTTATATGTATTCATTAGTGTAGTGATATGTATGTCAGGTGCTATTTACTTTACAGCATTCATGTGTGTTTTGAGGGGCAAACCCATAACCATTGGCACAGATCTCATGGGAATATGTGCGCTATGTGGAAGAAATAGCAGACATCAGTTACAGTCAGGTGGAAACTTTCTCATCGGCATTACTGAATCCTTCAGCAGGCCCCATGTACAGCATTGGCAAACCAAAGTTACCCATCAGAGTGAAGGTTGTACAGGCTATAATTCATAGCTCTGGACAAGTGGTTAATGTAAGAACAATTGTCAAGAACATCAGGGACAAGGCAACTGAAATAAAGGTATAGCACCTCAAGGTATCTATGCTATATCTGCAGATGAGTTGGTGAAATTGTCAGAGGAACATTTTGGGACATATGTGGACAAGGAGACCGTGGCCAGAGATAAAGTTTTGCCCCCCAGGAACTGTTTCTGTGCCTTTGTGAAGCACGACATTAGGGGGTTGAGTGATGATTTCTTCAAAATTGTATGTGACCGAGATTGCACAGCTAACACATACATAGTTAATTATAACAAACCCATAGCTGACTCCATGAAGAAGGTGGCCATGAAGTATTTGCTGGACAAAGACATTATGCTGATAACACCTCTGAATACTAACACCGAAAGTAAGTACGTTGTAATGCAACTTCAATACAGTGAATATTCGGTTGAAATATTTGGCTGAAATATTCCACTATAATATACGAGTGAAATATTCCATTACATTGTTACATTATGGGAGTGCAGTCATATAGGCAGCAAGTTCATGAATGCTGCTTACAAATATTCGATTGGAATGTTCATTGTGTTTTTTTGCCTAGGTACACTGAAGGATCAGATACAAGCACAGTATGACAGGAACAGGTATCCCAATGGTAAGAAACAGCCTCACAGGGATGCATTGGACAGTTTGCTGAGTGCTGAGAAGAAGGCAAATGAGAGGTCTGAAATGTCCTCCAACCTTTTCTCTGAGACCGACGAGGAGAAGAGGAATGTTAGTTATGGAAGGGATCCCTATGGCAGTGATAGTTCAGGTAATGGTACACGTTTTAAGAACAGAACTGGTATATTTACAAAAGATTTCCCTTCCTCTCCAAAGGTCTCGAAGGGCAAGGGCAAGAAGACAAAGGTGGTGTGTGTCACGGAGCCAATTAATAGTGATTCTGATGTGATGACAGTTATGCCAACACAAACACAAGAATTGACAGTTTCTGCTGGCAATGTGATGACTTCAGACTCAGACATTGTCATACAGCCATCGGGATTCATAACTGATAGGAAGCATAAGAGGAAGAGGTCTTCAGGCTCAAGAAGGTCTACTTCAAAAGCAACATGCAACCACAATAATGCTGAGTCAAGCAAAGCTAGTAAATGTAAGCCATATATGACATTTCTGTCTGAAATTCTGTGTTCCATGTTTAATTTTAATACTGACAATTAATTGATTAACAGTGCCCAAAATGCTATTCTCATCATGCCCCACGGGTCACAGTGCAGACATACCAAGTAAAGAGAGTGACTTTGATGGGAAGCAGAAGTGCCAAAATAAGACTACAAGTCATACCAATTGTTTTGGACAGACAAAAACAAGTAGATATAGAAGACCTCCATGCCAGAAAAAAGCTCTGGATGAAAGGGAAAAAGTTGCAACATGGCGCAGTCACAGAATAAAACAGATAATGGATGACAAGAAGGAGTTGGATAAGGTGTTTATTTAATTTATTTTATTTTTTAAAAAATATTTGGTAACAATATTCGGCAGGAATATTCCGTAACAATATTCGGTAGGAACATTCCATAACAATATGCAATGGATATATTCGGTAAGGGTATTGATACTGAAATTGTGGCTAATTTCTCCCAGAGAATGGAACAGTTGGCTGATAAGTTGAAGCAGAAGACTGCTGCAAAGACTGTGTGCCACCAGCAGAAACCTTCATCCTCTGCACCATCTGGCAAAACATCTAAGAGGAAGTAGTTGGAATGCATTGTAAGTACTTTTCCTTGAAAGTCATGTTAATGTCTTGCAATAAAGTCACGAACTTGTCTTTGTCACAGTTTGATCTCCTCCACATGAACTCTGCAAGATAGCCTCCATGATCTCCCAAGTGGGTTCCATATGAAGGCATATGAACTTTGTCATGGTGCCAGTCACTCTCAATGGCATTTGTACATGCAGCAGAAGCAGAATTTACAAATTCCTTTGAATGGTTAAGTTACATGTGTGTAGCCCATTGAATCCAACTTACTGTAGGCTTTCCAGCGGTCACTGTGAATGATGCTTCCAGGTAGAATCCATATCTTTATTAAGGGCAGTAGTGTCTTTGCCTTGTGATTATGTGCAGGTATCATAAATATTTTGTTCTTATTATATTTCTCCCATCCACCAAACACTAATTGACCCTCCACTTTATGGCCACGATGGTACTTCCTTTTGCCAAATTTGCTCTCATCTATCTCTACCTCAATCCCATTGCCACCTATGGGTTGGCTTTTTTCTATTACTGCATATATGCAGCATTCACGGCAAAACATGAACCACTCTGACAGTTTTTTTGGAAAGATTCAGTTCATGCATTACTTCAGAGTGGGTAAAACCTTGTGACCACAAATATATAATTTCAATGACTAACTCCAAGGGGAGTTTGGTGTCAACCAGCCATGAATTGTGATGAATAGATAACTTTACATCCTTCACTTTGTATGTCATGTTTCCATCATGAACTTTATGCACTTGCCAACATCGCCATGTGAATATATCTTTACTGTCATTTGTTCTTTTCAGCTGCATAGGATGGTTGCAGTTGCCTTGGTGCTTACCCTTTACAAGAGGACCAGGGCAGTTCAATGATGAGGCAATTACTCCCTCCTGCAGGAAATCAACAGTTGCTTCTTTCATGTTCGTTATGGACGTGAGGACATCTTTAAAACTGAAATTCATAATGTATATTTCCCCTGAATATATGGAACACATGTATGAACTAAAATGTAATATGCAGTGTATTTGATTTACGAAATAATTGTCTCAAATATTTATGTGGAATATTTCTGTGGAATATATTTGTTGAATAATTGTGTCAAATATATCTCTCGAATATTGCTGTCGTATCTAGCTACTGAATATTTGAACATGACATTAAAAAAACCCTCATTTCTGTCGTTTATTCTCCCCGAATATTTTGTGTGATACGCACCTTAGGTAGGACTCTGACTGCATGTTGTAATTGAAGTGATCACATTAAGCAATGACATTGTTGGCGCAATGTAAAGTTCTATTACAGTCACAGTATTTTATAGTCAGACTTCCGTAGCGTGGCTTCATTATGAGATAGTCTGCTGACAATGGCCAGCCGTAGTGGCTTTGTGTCATCGCGCCAGAGTACATCAAGGTCAAGAATATTATGTGAAAACAATACCTTTATTCATCAGTAACAACTTCATGAATACAGAACACAAATTTCTCCTTAAAAAACATCAATGTAAGAGGCAAGAATAACATATGTAAATGTTAAAAGTTTCGTACTGTAAAAGACCTAAGAACAAGCTCGGAATGAACAACATCGTATGGACTTAGAAACGGTGTCGGTGGGGGTTATCAGGCCTCATAAGGTGTCTGATTTCATACAGGCCAATCTCAACGTGCTGAGTAGCTATGTACGTAGCTAACAAGTCTGCCATCTTAAATGGGTGGAAGCATTCTAAGCAATGGTAATGCTTATTTCTGGCCGAATTGTCACTTCCATGAGAGCGTACCTCTAAGCATTTGCATGCCCACATCTTATGATTGCAAACCATGAGAAGCATTGATTGGTGGACCCTATGGTAATGCTTTATTGCAAATTTATAGTTCGGGAGAATTCTGTTCTTGGGGCATATCACACACCACTGTGGAATTTCTTGGTCTTTGATAATTTCCGTGTTGTCATTACAGTCACGCACTGTTATGTGTGACGTCTAATCTGGGTTGAGTGGCTGCCACACCTTGTAGTAAATGCAGTGCCACTCACATTCCTCATCCACACGGTCTTGCCATACTTTATGTTGTCTGATAGAGGTCGATCTGGAAAAGTCACGCCTGGGAGGCTTCACAGGGCCTTTCGGCCGTCCCACATGCCTCTTCAGAGATTTTCCCTTGATGTCAGAACTATCCTTGCTCTTTTTCTTTGAAGGCTCTTCTTCAGAAGAGGACGAGCTGGAAGAGCTGGAAGACTCACTAGTAATGTCTTTTGGCTCCTCAGGGTCCTTCAAGTTGGCCAAGGGTTCGTCATCACTGTCATCCCAACTGCTCGAGTCCTGGTCCGAAGGAGCATTAGCAGGAACTGTTTTAGTAGACTTCCCAGAGGAAGATCCATCCGAAGAAAGGTATGCAACAGTGTCGTCCGAGACATCATATTCAGGTGATGCATCACTTTTCTTGTTGGGGCTTACCTCCTCTGCAAATGAAATATTCGGGAGAAATGTACGGGGGGCTAAGACCACAAATAATTCAGTAAAGAACATTACAGAAATATTTGACACAAATATTCTACAGTTATATATGGGAAGTATATTCATAAAGTATATTCGGCAGATATATTCGACAGATATATTCGAGAAACACTTCGCGCCTTTTGCATCTTCTGGGACATCTGGGTCTTTTGGAGTTTCCTCAGCAGTACTGACTGCCTCTTCCTCTGGCACTGGCGTCGGTTCTTTATTGTTGTCCGAAGGAACCTTCCAGCAGCTGCGCAAGTAGGGCCCTTGGTACTTTGGGAGATTGTCCTCTGCAATGAGATATTGTGTTTAGTAGAATAAACACTTGAGAGCAATGTGAGGTGAATACAGGAAGTGGTACATTCATTATAGAGGTACCTTCTATGGCATTGGTTGACTTCTCATCACTTTCGCCTCCCGTATTTCATGGGGTGTGACACGTGTATTTTTCACTGAAGACACAAATACATTACATTCAGTAGCTGCAATGGGACAGAATGTGAAATATTCTGTAGAAATGTATGTGAGAATTGCAACCTTTGTTAGATTCTGGTATGTACTCGCTGTCAGGGTGTGTGCTGTCAATACCAGGCTCCTCCCCTGAGGACTGGCTGTCTGCATCAAAGTAGATGACAAACTGCTTGTTCGCTCTTGGCAGTTGTTGTCATGTTGCAATTTCAGGGTGCACAACCTCATTTGAATTGGTACTGCTCTTCTACTGAACTTCCTGGATCATTATTGGTTATAAGGGGGGGCAGACCTGCTTTTTTAGTGTCACTGGTGTCCTCATCAACATTGCTGTCAATGTTGTCTGTGGAGGTTTTACGATTCAATATGATGGGTTTGGAAAGAGGGGGTATGTTACTTAAGTCCATTGGAGCCTCAGGCATCAACAGATCCCAACCGGTAAAACACAAGATTGACTGAATATGAGCGTGCCAATTCAACTCAGTGTACCACTGCATCATCAAAGCGATACCAGTCTTCTCCAATTTTTCTGAAGCCTATGTAGTGTGCTCGTACAGATTTCCCCTGTGTGCGTGTTGTTGGAAGCCTCCCAACATATTGTATAAAACTGTCAAGCACATAGTCTTGCTGTGGAAGGCAATGTTGTCAGCATTAGGCCAGTGGGAGGGTATTTATCGTGGCACACATTTCAGATAAATATACGGCACAAATATCCGATGAGAATATAGAGTAGAAATATTCCATACAAATATTCGACGAAAATATTTGAGATAAATATTCCACAGAAATATTTGGGAAAAATATTTGAGGCAAATATTTGTTCATGTTGTCCTGTTCACATTACATAAGAGAATAATGGGGCGGCTCCTGAAATATTCGGTAGCAATGTTCGAAAGGTAACTTACATGCATGATTTCTAAGTGTTCTACTAGCTCCACTTCGTCCGCTCCGATCTTGTGCATGATTAAAAATTGTGGCAAACCGTTGATGTGGCTTGTTTGTCGAGTATATCCCACTCTGTCACAACTGCAATTGACACAATTAATGTATTCTTTGCCTTCTGAGTAGAAGGGAAATTGTTGTAAATGGTGGACTTAAATCTGCTCATTTTAACTTACATCATACACCTGTAGTCCTCAAGGAACGTTGAAAATTCGTATTCTGTGAGGAATGTGGCAGTATCGGCGGTGTCTAATGGCATGTCAATGTGCATCTTGCACTCGTAATTATTCACATTATCCATGCAATGACCACATGTTACTGCAAGGGATTCAAGTGGTGCCTGTAGAAGCTGGCATGCCGGCGTGTGTAACAGGTGGAATGTACAAAACTTTGACACAGAAAGCTACATGACAGTCCACCAGCAAGGTCAGCATGACACACATGTAATGAACAATTAATGAGACCGGCATGCCGGCGCATAGACATTGCACTTTGATTTACATGCAAGTAAAGGACCAGAGTAATGAATGCCGGCCATGCCGGCTTGTGGAAAAAGAAAAACTCACACTGTTTTGTAATGCCCACTTCAAAGACTACTGCCAGTTCTGGCATCTGTTGCAATAGCATTATTAGTGCCTCTCTACAATCTGTCAGCATGAAGGGCATCAAACCAAATGCTGAAGAATGAATTGGGGAAGGTCTGACTCATGAATGAGGGCAAGAATTTTTGTAAGCAGCTTTATGACATACACACCTCTTATTAACAGTATGACATCGTTTTGCACTAATCTTCTAGGTGGGTTGGATTCCATGAGAGCCAATACGTTGACCATTTTGCAGCGGAGACATGGGTTGTGGTCTAAATTATTGTGAGCAGAGTTAATGGATGCCTGACATGTTGAATATTGCTGTTGAATTTAGCTCCCGATTATTTGACCTTTTTCCAACAATAACACTTGATGTACTAACTTCTGTCATCTTTAACTGCATCGGCATGTTCTTGGACTTTCTGGACTGTAGAAGGCTAGAGAAATAGCAGTATTGCCCTCCGTTTATTATGCCCAACATGGCTGATGGTTGAACCTTTAGAACCATCAACAAGAGATGCGTGCGCTTCTTTAAGTTCATGTAAATTTTCCATACCTTTGAAAGCACATAAAATATCTGGGAGAAATGTACATGACAAATTTAAATTATTCATGAGGAACATTAGGTGAAAATTGCAGCAGGCGAATATTTCAGTTGAATATTGCTAGGGAATATATTGGCTGAATATTTTAAAACAGTACATGAAGGCAGAATATTGCAGATGAATATTGTGGTCAAATATAGTACACAAATATTTCAAAAGTAGACACAGGGGGATAGGGTGAAGGAAGCACCGGAGCCTCCACTGGCAAGTAGACTATGCCGGCCATGCTGGCATCCGTGACACCTACCCCAACTGACACAATGCAGGCAGTGCCGGTGAGAACATAAAACAATACCATTATGGAAATATGCTCTAGAAGTACGTGGTCAACATTCTACACCTAAGCCAGAAGCCTCCACATCTTTCTTTAGCTCTAAAATGTTTTTGATCTTACACTGGATTTTCTTCTTTGTGTCTGCAATGCTTTCTCTTGGTGTTGGCATTTCAGTCTTTACTTTCTTAGCCTTTTTATCATCACTTCAGATTGTCTTGAAATGTTTCTTTGCCTCTTTTGCTTTTAGTTCCTGTATTATGATTGCTTTGCAAGGATCACAGATCTCCTGGTGGTGTGCCTGGCCACTGGAAATGTTTCCTGCATTTGGCATTGTATCCCTTCCCATGCATGCCATGGTGATGTGCATAAAGCTTATCCTGTGTGTCACATGAAGGACAAACAAAACACAGGTTTGATTGTACTTGTTTGTGTCTGCTCAAGCTCTTCTGCTGAGCGAATCTTTTATCACATTTGCCACATGCAAATGGCAAAACCTCAGTATGTACTGTCTCATGCTTCTGCAGGCCACTCTTGTAATGGTATCCCTTTCTGCAAACACTGCAGAAGTATTTCGGAGGGAAGTGCTCTTTTTTGTGGCTGTACTTGGTATTGAAGTAAGCAAACTCTTTAGGAAGTATCACTTTCTGTGTCACAGACATCCTGTTTGCGAACTTTGTCACTGTACACTGGTTCTGCCTTTGGAAAAACACTTTGAGAACAAGCACCCTCTGAAATATCCTTGTCACTGTACACTGGTTCCGCCTTTGGAAAAACACTGAGCACCACTTGGAAAAACACTGAGCACCACTTTGAGCACAAGCAGACAGGTCTTCAGCACTTTCTTCCCCATCGCTCAGTGGCTCCTTGCCTTCTTCCATGTTTTCTGCACATTCCTGCTTGATTGGCAAATGTAATGAACTGTGTCCACAAACCACAGCATTGTTAACTATCATTAGTACCTGTTGTACAGTTATGAGTTTAGTTTCCAGTTTGATTTCTCCAGGTAATCCAGATCAGTTGTGTGAAATCAGTTTCCCTGCCTGCTTGCATTCCTCCAACCACTTTCAGAACTGGTCTGCTCTCCTGATCTTAACAGTCTCCATAAATTCAAAATTCCATTACACACAGGAGGTGGTTCAATGTCAGTTCCCCTGTAACCTGAACAGATGTAGCAACTTCAGTCCTCTCTAGTTTCCTTTTCCTGAAAAAGAAACTCCTGGCCACCTCTTTTAATTTGTACAAGAGTTCGTCTCTTTCTTCACTTTCTTGCAGTTTCCTTTTAATTCTTGCACCCAGTGAGGCCAACTCGAAATCTACAGGATCATCATCCTTTTTGGCCATGCTTAAAATATGCTCAGTGATTTCTTGCTGATACTCTTGAGCTTTGGATCATCTATATGTTTTCAGAGCAGTACTACTAGTACCTGATTCAGCATCTTCATTGTTTGTCTCGTTGTTGGCATTGTCTTCAACAATTGTAGTGTCATTAGAATTACCTTCCATACCATCACCATAGGTTGTGTCAGGTGGAGGGGGAGGTCTTTGTACATTTGATACAGTACTGAAAAAAAATTAATATTTGCTGTTATTTGTTCACTGCAAAATGTAGAAAGTTTATATTTCAAATAAATATTTATCATTCATTCCATTACAATTAATGTATAGTGAGACAGTGCTTACTTTCTGTTAACTATGTATTCTTTCATGAATGACATGTGATTGTTGAATCACCATTGAAGCATTTGATCAGTTATTGGCATCCCTCTCACTCCCACTTTTGTCAACCTTTCTTCAGAACTGATCCACCAAATTCTTCCATTTTTGTAAGCAATCTGGCCCTTAAATGCAATAGAAGACCTTAAATTCCATTTCAGTTTTTGGTATTCCATTTAGATGTGATAATACAGTGCATAAAATATTCAAATCTTACCTGGTATTTCTAACATTTTCCCTATCTGGTCCCAAACCTCATTCCTAGCATTGGCTCGAAAATGACTGGGATTTGATTTATCATAAATCAGAGGATTTGCCCTGACTAAGTAAATGAGTAAATTCTTAACCTTAGCTGCTGCCTCTATGGTCATGTTGTTCATTATTTGATGCCATTTTTGGCCCTGTCTCTTCACTGTATCATATAGAAAGCCATTTAAATATAGATTTCCCACTCTTTATGCATAATACAGTGCTTAAAATATTAATGACATAAGTTACACAGACATTGTGGCACTTTATGACATGCGCTCATCAAAACAATACAGCATGTAATTTTTTAAGCCTTTATTTAGGACATATAAACAAACAACACACAAAACAATCGCATGCAAAGACAAGGCTTAATGTAACAGAGAAAATTCGGAGCGATATCGCTGACATGTAGCTGTCGCTAGTATAATCGCTAGATGTAAATGGGCCTTAATTGTAATGAGGTCAGTTTTGATGTCATATATAAGGGTCTGTTTACATCTAGCGACAGCAACACGACTGCAATGTTGCTGAGATATCACTGCAAAATCTCTTCTATTGTTTTATGCAATGTACTGTTACATATAGTGTTTGCGACTGAGACTGCGACTAAACTTCTGGTTGCTGGTGGATCTCTCTGGGACTGATTCAAGAGCGATGTCACTCAGTGTTGTACTGGGTTTCAACTGTTGATTTTTGGTGTTGTACCATTTTTAGGTGGTTTAAGTTTACACTTAAACCACCTTATACAATCATGACTGGCAACTTCGAATCGGCAATTTGGGAC
>JBCAUG010434228.1:0-15932 GCA_038406175.1 Haplosyllis leylae
GCTTGAGTACGTATGAGTGGGCTATTTGTATTGATGTTAAATTAATCAATATGAGCACAATACAATGATACTGGGATCAATAACTCAACTGGTGGATCTGCCATGTTCTACACAATACGGATCGAATCTATTGCCTTGTTATTTTATATGCCTTGTTGTAGAAAGGAAATGAACTTAATTCACATGGCAAAAAATTGAAAGAAAATTTAAGAGTTAAGAAATGAGACCTTGGAACCAATACACAGTGATTATTGGTTCTTTGCGAATAGGTGTCTGGTAGAAAAATATTACTAAAGTGAAACGAGGACGTTCAAAAATGCATTTGGACGTTGTAAATAGAAACGCAATGGAACAATGGAATTGAGAAATGAGAAAATATTTCCTCGTCCTATTAAAAAATATACTAAAACTGAAAGGGACAGAAGATATTTCAGGAGCATTTTGTAAGGTGCGCGTTTGGCGTACCTCTACGAGAGTAAGAGAAGTCATTGGTTTAGTGTAAGTGCGTTTATTCTACTCTGGCCCTATTAGCAGTGCACTCTATATATATGGGCATCTAGCGGCCTCCTATTGGCCGGTATATTGCGGGTCCAGGGTATGGGCGGAGCCCTCCCTATAGGTGCTTAGGCACGTGTCGTACCCTGCAATTTGTAGACCAATTTTTTTTAAAACAACAAAAACTTCGTAAACTTATTAAAATTAATTTTCGGCACTTTTGAAATGTATGGTACTTGAGGCACAAACATTCAATGAATTTAATTAACTGATGGTATTAGGTAAGCATGAACTGAATAAGACAATTTATGGTGGAATGTAAAAGCAAATGAATACGAAAAAAAGATTATTGTCATTCCAATAGGATTCATTGTCCTTCACAGAGTAACTCAGTAAAATTAATTATCCACAGAAAGGCTTCCGCTTTACGGTACCATCAGTTAATAAAAAAGCCAATATCATATGTCATACATTCATGACTTTGCATTTGGTATCAGGTCATTTAATTTAACTGTTCAACATAAAAGTCATAAATTAATTTCTTTCACATGGTTCATTGCTGTTTATTTCATATTATTATTCTAACAAGAAAGTCTTCCTGCACGTGGCATACCTTGTCCTGTCTGGGGGTACCACGATCGCCCGGACAGGACCCTGGACAGGACCAGTACCCTCTGTTAACAGACAGACACCTGTGAAAACATTACCTTCCTCATCCTTCGAATGCGGACGGCAAAAACTAAATATTTGACAGTTTGCAGCCAGCTATCACATAAGTGTCGAAACGTGACTAAAGGATAAACAATTCTTGGGGTTATAAAACAATTTATTTATTTACTGTTACATGTCCATAAATGTGGATATCACACAAGTGGTCAGTCAACGAGTATGTTCACAGGTATCTGGAAATTGGAATTCATTTCAAAACTTTATTTCTGCTCAATTTTCATAAACGTTTTTATTTAATAATTTCCGAAGCAATTTCGCATTATTATTTACTGTCAGATATAGATCTATAATTATTCTATTGAGACCCTTTTTCCAAACATTCAAATTATTGGAGTTTTCCCTATATAGAACGGAACTTTCAGCGAATTCAGGGAATCAGGCAAATCACTGAAGCCGAATCAGTATCAATTAAATATCTTTTCTGTTTCCAGTATCCTTGTGGCACTGAGGTAGAGTGCTGGTTTCTCACACAAGAGATAGGAGCTTCGAGCACAGCAATTCTCTTTTTAAAATAATAATATTTTTTCACTGAATTCGCTGAATTCACTGAAAGTATTTATGAAAAACTCATCATTATGAGAAATGCGCACACTTTCTATTTCAAAGATCCTGTGGTGTGCGTAAATAGTAAATGTAAATAGATTTTAGCACTACAAATTAGAAAAAATACCATTTGACTATATTCTCGGAGGTATGGTGCAGCAAAGTTTAACTGAACAATACTGAAAGTATGATTATTCAATAAAAAAGATTTTAACAAAGTTAGTCATTGGTTAATATACAAATATAAAGCATACAAAGATTAACCTTTGGCAATGAATGATATACAAAATCCATTTCACAGTTTTCAGTTTTCTTTTATCACTACAAATGTTAAAGTTATCTAGGGAAAGCTGGATGCCTTCCACCACCAAATCCATGTACTCCTGGATGGAACTGTGGGGGTGGAGGAGGGGGCGGCGGTGGCCAGTGTCCTCCAACTCCACCCAGTACATCTTTTCCATATGTAATCTCTTCTGGCACAATATCCGGTGGAGAATCCTTGTTATTATCCGGATCCAGTTCATGATAAAACGGTCCATCCGAATAAGTTTTTCTGTCGAACTTCGGACTTTCATAGATATGATCTACATGGTGGTGAAAAGGGTCAAAGGAAGCACTATGTCCCGTATGGTAGGGATGTATTTGAGTCGGACTCAGGGGTCTACCAATACTCCTGTTGTCAAAAGCTTCTCTGGGTGGGGGTGGCAAGGAATGATCCCTGATGACAGCGGTGGCTGGCACTGTGGCCCTTCTCTGCCAGGTTGTCGTGTAATCACATTCTCTGTCACTGCTCATCCGTTCTGGATTTGCTAACATTGGATACTGCTCTTTGGGTACGGCACTTCCGTCTGTACTCCTGCTCGACGTGTAACTTTGATCGGTAGGTACCAACACACTTCCTTTTCTTAAACTTGTTCTCCTGGAAACAAATGAGGAAAAATCTTTAGCGGCCTTAAAAATCTTATTTAATTTTCACTGAATGTAAATCAAAATTTTGGGTAATATTTTCTGTTTATATTTTAACTTTTGGTGCTTCTTTGAGGATGGATCTAAGAAACTGACATGTTTTACCTTTTGAGAGTAATTAATCCCACAGCAAGAATCACAATTGCTATGAACATTGCGATTCCTATGATGATGACGATTAAAATTCCCTGTGGTAACGATATGGCATTTTCTATGAAATCTGTGAGTCCCCATGCCTTGGCTGAAATATAAAATAATAGCAAATTATTTTGTGTTGAAAGTTGATTGAAACTTTATACCTTGCAACTGTTTGGAAATTTACTGTTGAACAGAAGTTTACCTTCAGTGCAATTTAACTTTTTTCCTTCCCATTCCCCATCTTTACATTTGAGGTCAACTGTTTCTTGTGTTGCTTTGCAACTCAGTAATAACCTATCCTTTGCTCTTTCTGCTTCCACACCTGTTGTCTTTGGCCAGTCAGGACAGCCTTTAACTAGAATTTAAAGATAAATTTCTGATTTCATCAATGTAAAAATTTAATGATTTAATGATTTAATGAGCACAGACAAGTTCTCTTAATCAAATGGGAATACAAATTAGAATGAAGAGATAATATGTATGTACGTGTAAAAATACCTTCATACTGTAGTATGAAATATGATGGGGTTTTGGCAAGTTTCATATTTGCTACATCCACTTTAACTGCGTTAGATTCAGAAGTGTACACGGTCTTATGGCGTTCTTCGCTTCCGCAGAGAGTAACTGCACCGAGTGATGAAGAACCATGTTCCTGCACATGGGCATAAATGTGACAAACTCCAGAAGATTCAGGGCTATGGCGACTGGACATTTTGTCACTGGGATCATCACCATTTCGATATAGGGAAAAATCATACAACTCAATAACAATCTGAAAGAAACAAAGTGCACAATACCAGTCGAGTTTAAAAAAGCACACACACACAAATGTGAAGAAATATTTCAGGGCAAATGTTTGCTTGAAAAACAATTGGGAATGCGATGAAATTCACTGTGTGACTCAGCTTCTACTCCTTGTCACCGCCTTTTCTTTGAAATGCGCAACAGGCCTATTGCATGAAATATTGTCTGTAAGCGAGTGTCGAGTGGGAATCCAATTTCTGGCACGTCGTGTTACGTGCTGTTGTGGCAGTGTGTTTTCACACAGTTATTTTCTTACGTAGGATTTTGTCAAACACTTACTTGCTGCCCTGGTTGCCCTTGGATGAGCCAGGGGCACACAGTGGAACCCAACTGGGTGTCTTCTGTAACCACACTGGCGATGTACCCTTTAGGCTGTGATAATACTATTGATTCTCCTCCCCTGCAAAGCTGTCCTTGACCCATAGAAACTGCAAAGAAAAAAAAATCAAACTTCAATTTCCATAGTTTATGCTCAACACTCTCTGAAGAATTTTCTGTCTGTCTCACTATTAAGGATGAAAGACATAGTAATTAAGTTTTCCTTTTTCATGTGTAGTAGTCAATTGTAGTAATGAAAAAAAGATATTGATATTGTCATTACTCATATATCAAAGGTTTTACAGTAAACCTGAATTAATGTGGGATTTAGTCTGGATTTGTAAAAACACACCGCGTATATTCGTTTCAGTGTAAGTTATTTGTGAATTGCAATTCATTCTGCAAACTTGCAATACATCTTAACACATTTTATGTTTTTCTTTGTATTAAAATGAATGTTGTGAGACCTTGTACCTTTTATGCAGGTGAAGCTGGCTTGCAGGTAACTCTTCAGATCTCCTGGGCACGGTTGAACCTTATCCAGAACAGGATCCGGAATGTTTATTGTACAAGACCTTCGACCTGAGCACCTACTGTCCAAATAAGGCAGAACACTATCTCCACAACCAACATATCCATAGTCCCTGAGAAGACATCTGCCCAACTCCATCCTTCCATACTGAGCACTCTCCATTACTATAACTTCACCTCTTGGACAACTTGCATTGAACACTTCCCACTGGCAATACTCCATAAGCATTCCTAAAAACAACGTCATTCATATCGTCATTGTTATGGACAATTAAGCTCGTAACAATGACATTTGTATTTTTGTCGCCCGCGTACGTGCTTGTCCATTCACAGCAGGGGTACGGTAACCCCTAGTTCTGTTAGTGGTCATGTCTCAAGTCCTGTCCCTGATCCTGTCTGGGGGGAATACCTCCTAGTCCTGCCAAGTCCTGTCTCTGTCTGGGGAGGGGTACCCCGTAGTCCTGTCACTGGTCCTGTCCCAAATCCTGTCCTTGCTGCTGTTGGGGGACACCCGAGACAGGATAAGGGGTACCCCTACCAGACAGGACAGGGGGTACCCCCACCAGACAGGACAGGAGTACCTACCTCGTACCCACACCGAGACAGCCTATGCCGGGGGCGGAACGCCTCTTGCGGTCACACAGGAGGGCTTTCTTGTTAAAACAAATTGCACTATTCATAAGAAACAGATGTTGACTTTATTTCAATTGAATTTTGTTTAAGACAGCCATTTCTGCACAGAATTAATCAACGTGAACCATTCGAGAACGGAATGAGCGAAGCTCTTTCTTTCCATGCTGTCTATTTGATAAATAAAGCTCCTCAATCCACGCAGCTCAATGGTGCTAAACCCGAGCAAATCCAAAGCAATTTTAAGGCCCAGGTTTGAATGAGATCTTTCAGAGATCTGCACATGATTTGGCTTAATTTAAACACAACTGGCCCATGACAGCCAGAATCTTCTAAATAGAAACAAATATAGTCAGGGATGGCAGGGAAGCAGTGACAGGCAATTTAGGAGTCAGTTTGATCTTACAACTGAAATACATATCATTCCGCTAGCTGTTTTTCCGATTTGTAGTCCGTGCTTTCAATAACATGATGACATGAAAAATAAGTAAAATTAGGAAAAAATCAGAAATAGCTGTCTTACATTTGGCATTTTTCCTTGACATGTACAAATAATTCTTTCATTTTCTTCATACTTCATGAAGATTGTATGGCAACCTATCGTGTGTGCGCCAGATGTCCAAATCTATAAGTTAGCACTGAATAGCATTGCTAACGGGCTACGTTAAAAAAAAATAGCTTGACTGCTCATGAACATTGATACATCGCAATAATTTGCAAACTACAGTTGCTAAGCAAAGGTATTGAATTCAACAAGGTGGTTGTCTTTAAATTTAATGACTCCACCCAAAGTAATGGAACGATGGAGGCTTCCTGCTTCGCTTTCAAGTGAGTTTTAGATTCTTTCACTTTGCAACAGTAGAAAAGATAAAATACGCTACGTTTCTAAGAATTTTTTCAATTTGACAAATCTACGTTTAATTATATACTTCAAATTTTACATTTCAAAATTAATCTTTCGGCTGTAGCTTTGAAACCCATGGCAGACGTCACCAATTAATCTTTCGGCTGTAGCTTTGAAACCCACGGCAGACGTCACCAGAAGTCCGAAACAGAGGTACCACTGGCCCCACAAAAGGGACTTGTTTCCTCCAAAGACCATCCGTCATTTAGAGTTGTAAATTTCTCAGGACACTAATGGAGCATTTGACGAAAGTGTCGCTGTAAATGCATTTGAAAATTTAAACTGGCTTGAAAGTTAGAGGACCTTTATTTTTATCATTTACACGAATGTGAAGTGACGTCTAAAAAGAAATACAAACATGTCAAACGTAACGTGACAGTAACTCTTTACATGCATGGATTTTTGCTATAAAAGTACCAACATTCCTAATTCATATGCAATAACAGTGCACATAAAAGTCATGGGAAATTGAACAAATGTAGTGTAATAGTCCACCACATAAATGCTACTCGTTTCCCTTTGCAGACCCACCCCCACTAAGCTGCAACCACACTGGAAAGAACCAATATTGGGTATGGCATGACCATATTATTAATACTTCAATAATTATTGTCAATATCCTGAGCTATTCTGTAGGCTTCAATGTGTCATAATAATTCTTCACACCACGGGAATTGTGGTGATCATAATGCACATAAGCGTAAATTTTAACATCCAATCTATATTTTAATACATAGGTCTATGTAATGAGAATTATACTACATGTCTTTACCAAATGAAACTGGGTCAAATTCTGACAGGTTCAATATCTACCTAGAATTTAATAAGTAAACTGTTCACCAATACAATTCAAGCTTTGAAATTTTTCTTTCTGTTTGTCTCTTCTCCACATATCAGAGTATTCCCAAAAACGTGCATTCTATTTCGCAATTTCCAGACATTAATACTAGATATTAGACATTAATACGTCATCAAACCAAAACATAAAATTTAAACTGAAACAAAAAATTATTCACATTCAGATCTACATAATGTGAACATGAAATCAGTAGAATACAACGACTTTCTGATGTAACGGTATTCTACCTGGTAGATGTTAGCAAAGCTTTACACATACATATAAAGTAAAAGAAATAACATGTACAAAAGAAACAAAGAAACTGATGTCATTCTTGTTCTGTTGCATAACACCAATGATAAATCGATTTAGTGAATCAAGCTGACATGATCATAGCAAAGTGACCTTAACTCGCATACTTACCAGGATGATTGCTGCTATCCACATGACGTAGTCCACACAATAGCAGCAATAAAATCCCCATCAAAGCCAGGATATGGCCTTTTATACATTCGAATCTACTAGGCATTGCTGCTAAGCCCATATCCATCTGAAAAAGTAACCAAAAAGCACTTATATTTATAAGGTTATAACTTTACAAAGCTGCAATGCAAACGACTGCCTCCAATGGAATCAATAGGATTACTAGAGACACGCCATTCAGAGTAATTGGGCTAATCCAATGACAGCGCGCACTTGGAAGTTGCCAAAATGGGAATAAATTAAAATAAGTTGGGAAATGTTCTGTAGGCCTAACCGATGTAAAATTATTCCTGAATCCCGAAATAAGAATATGTGGAAACATTAACGGTTTTGACCCTTTGTTTAGAACAGAACAAAGTAGTCAATGGAAAATGGAAGAGCCCACGGTAGCTCAGTTTTGTCACTATGAGAACATCTTTGATTCCCCTGACACCAAAGTGCCTGCTGCTTCAACCTGTTTTGTCTCTCCTTTCCTTCAAGAAGAGAATCCGTCTTTCAATTGCAACCACACCCATTTTCCCAGTGGCTGCAGCTGTGTGTGGCGATACTCTTTTTTAAAGGAAGGAAACCTTTAATTTGGCAAATATTTCTTCCGCTAACCGTCTATATTAAGGAATAATCAATTACATATGAATCTATTTTAAATTTAATTAACCTTTACGACCTACGATAAATCTTCAGTGACTTACTAGTACCAAAAAAAATTCCTGATGATGCAAATCCGTGGGTGACATGTCAGTGCAAAGAATTTCTAATTTTAAGTGTATCGCTTCCTGATTTAATTTTCAGTTCTGGAAAATACACATTATAAACTGAAATTGAATAAAATATCAGATGGGATTTCTTCGATTGCTTATCATTGATGTAATTGTTTTCCTAAAACAAAATGAAATTTCGTAATGGGACAACACGTCTCTGCAAGAAAGAAAGCTCAAACAGCCCTCATCAACTCCTGTGAATTGAAAATTGATCCGATGCAACCAAAGCATTATCTGCATTGCCTCGCGAAACCCATCAGCTAAATGTCATTATTTTGCCTGAGCGACAATACAATGATTGATTCACAAAGCATAACAGCAATTCCGATTTCAATTTCATTAATGAAATGGTCTGTCAATACAAACTGTAGCATTCGGTGTGTAGTTTATTTGAACCATGAGACGTAAATGCTTGGGGCTGCATTTTCATGATCTTAATCCGATCTAGATCTACTGGTGCAATAACAGCTAAATTTCAGTGAGGCTATTAATAATGAATCACCAAATGATATGAATGCGTGCTATTGTGGGAATTAAACATGAATGGTGTTAAAAAGATCAAATATAATTATGAACTAAAACCTCAAGCAAAAACAATATCCCCGTCTTCAAAAAAGCTTAAAGGGCTGTGTCATTGCACATATTTTCACAAACTGGTCCCCATCACCCACATTTTCGTCTTTTAGTTTTCTTCTCTAATCTAGCCTGGAAACAAAGCCAGTTGAAAACGGTTCTCAACAGTCTAATGAAGAACGCATTTTCTAAATCTCAAATTGTTAGCTCATTCATTCTTCGAGATAGAACAATAATCTCTCTCACCCTCGTCTTAAAATAGGTATCCATACTTAAAAGTCAAAAATAAACGAAATTACCATAAAATAGCCCTGAGAATAACCTAAAGGTATAATGTGTCTGTTACCTGACGCAAAGATCATGAGATAGTAATTGAGTAATCGGTTATTCAAAAAACGTCATTGATTCCTGAATTTGAATAAAGTGGCTGTCAATGTCATAAACATAAAAAAGTCTTAATACGCCGCTTACACGAAAAACGACAATGAAGCGGGATCCTACGGTCTACATCAATTGAAATAATCACCTAAGTGTGCATTGAAATGTACGTAAATTGATGTTTCTGCAAGGGAATAACTATAATGGTCTACTTTACCACAGACTGTTAAATGGCATTTATTGCAATATTTGGTATCATGTGGTAGCAGTTTATTTGTGAATGTGAAAGACGTAGTAAATAATTGCAGGATCTTTATCACGCTAATTTACATCGATCACAAATTTAATCAGTTGAATAAATCATCGTTATCACTTTGCATAAATTACAAAGAAAGTATCCCTGCAAGTGTTTGAATATTACAAGAGAAGAACAGAAGGAGACATGGAGATATTGACCGACATAGGCGAAGAAGCAGACAGACGTAGAGATAAGACAGATAACATTAAGTCAGAAATAGGTGTACATATTGAAACAATGTAGCTTGAAGATCGGAACAAAATATTACCAAAGAAAAGAGATTTCAAGATAAAATTAAGAGTGAGTGTGGGTATGAATGATTATGATTGGACGCATTTTGCATGAAAGCTTTTGGAATCCGAACATAACCATTCAATTGGGATCAAGGGTAATTTGCCAAGAGGAACAATTGCCAAATGTTCTTTAAACTTTCGAAAATCAGAGGTCAAACATTATTCATGTTGAAATCTGTAGACACAACATTCAGCTGCATTTAACATATTTGGCCGGTTTCGTTTCAAATATATCATCATAATGTTTGTATCAACCAACTAAAATAGACACCATTCAACGGAGTATAGCACCACAGACAGACAGATCGAAGGGAATGCCTAGCATGGGGAAAGGGTTTCATCTTCATGACTTTCTTTCATAACTTAAGGAAAAATATGACTTTCTCAAGAGCGCTGACTTTCTCAAGAGCGCTAAAGGTCGTATGTCTGACATTTGATGGAAGAAAAGTAAGTTTTTGTCATAGGTCTACATCGCACCAAAAAAGAAGCCCAAACCTAAAGTAATTACTTATTGATCTCTCCATACGAAGTGTGTTCTAAAATGTGACGACGAGTTTGCAATGTAGCAATGTAGGTTGAGATTTTTCATATCTAAGACTTAGTGACAGATTTGACAGCAAAACTGAATGTGATCTAAACTTAACAATCAGAACACAAAAGATAAAAATTGTCTTCAAAAAGAATTCACTTACTTCAGAAGTGGAATCTAAACAGTCTAATCCTTTCGTAGATCAATATTGCTGTATATATGTAATCCATGGTGTTCTTCATTGTAAATATATCCTGCACAATTGTATGTATCTTGAGTGCCCGAAAATCCTCCTAGTTGATATTCATATGTTGAATCCCTATTGCCAGTTTGCTGGACGAAAATGATCAATAAGACCATAAATCCAACCCTTTGTACTCTCGTCCTTCCCCACATCCAGCTTCACACTGAATGGCAATGGGTCTGAATTCAGCTTTAAAACCTCACAGCTCAAATGTGGCTAGCAGCTTTGCCTCTATTGACAAGTCAATCAACATGTGAAGTTATTACAATTGCTTGGTGTGATCTGCTGCTGATAACCGGGCCATGTCGGGCGTCCAGAATAGGCCACTTACACATACTTTTTCTCCATTTTTGAACCTGAAAAGCACTTTCTGAATAAGATAGTTTTAACATTAACTGTTCAGTTTGGTGATTAAATTTACATTATATGCGGTGATTGAAGCATTTTCAGGCAAAGTTCTATTTATAGGTTTAAATTTTTGCCTTGACATGCTTTAAATTAGTTAATGAACGATCTATTGTGGACTATCAGATTTCAAAACATTCGTTCATTACCTACCACATAAATACTACTTGAGGGAAACATATTTTACGTATAATAAGCGACAGATAAATCTTAACTTAACTTAACATGCAATTCCAAGAGTTCACTGAGACAATTCTTTTGTTTGAGCAAACTATTTGTTCTTGAAATACTTGTAAGAATAAATGCTTATCTAAGAATATGGTTTCAGATGTGTGCTGTTTAGAATTTGTGTTGCCTGTTCCGCCATGTATTTGGCGATACGGTCACACGAAGAATGTGATCACTTATATATACTTCACCTGTCAACATCTAAATCTTGTTTACGAGGAAACATCCCTCTCCGTATTTGCCTTGGAATCAGGCGTAATTTTATGTCAACTGCGCATTTCATTGACACAGAGACACCTCGAATGTCAGTTGTATCTTTTTTCCACAGATATCGAATGAAACTGAGAAAAATTAAGATTTCATGTCATAAACAGTACCTCACTCAAACAGTTTGTACAACTCAATATTATGTATTGATATTTCCATTTATTTTAGCAAACTGCGTAAGCGAACGTAAATGCTAGAGATTTAAAGCTAAATATAAGTCGTTTGATGCAGAGAGATTATACCTTAAAAAGAGTCTTCCACCCCCAGTTGGCACATTAGCAAATCTTTCTAATATGCAAATGCCGCTTTTCTAAAGGTGCGAAATCAAGACAGTTCCTGCTGTGTGTAAAATCACGTTTGTGTAGAAGAAAGCTGAATAGGAGCCAAGAGTACATGTAGTGAGACCTCTATTTGTGACAACTCGCTCATGTAATATTATGTGAAAGATGTGACAAATCATCTTTGTGTAACGTTTTGAAAGTTCCATTCACGGATTTTTTTGTGTGCATGTTGAAGACAGAGCCACTATTATGCAAAGTCATGCACCTAAAAAGTCCTAAAATGATCGAAAACCTTGAAAAGTAAGAGTGACATCCTTGATCTCTTTACAATTTTCATGAGTATTTCTTAACTTTACGACCATTAACCCGACCACTTTGTGTGCTGAGATTGGTTTTCATTGAACCTTTATATCAGTGCACTGTTTCTTTTATGCTTCTGCAGAAAGTCACTTCGATGTACGGAGATATTCTGATTTGTTCTGTAGTTTTACCGTAAACTTAGTATCTCTTGAAAATAGTGAAGAAAATGTGCGTGCAAACACAATGCGTCTGCAGTTGCAAGAAAAGTGCAGAAAAAGAAAGCAAGACAACAAAATGGTAATTTTGATGAAATCAATGGTGCATGGCTGTTAGTACTTTTAAAAAGATCCTTAAAATTTTCCTCAACTTTGTATTTATTTCGTGTTCTGGTCTTTAAACCTTTCAACATTTTGAATCTCAACAATGAGCTTTTTAATAGGGGAGACGCATTTACTTCAAAACAAAGATTTTACACACGTAAACTTGAAGAGCACAATTTCCACCAAAACATTTCTTACTCACATTGAATCCGAAGTTATGTAACACGTAATATTACAAAGAACTAATTAGTCGAAATACGATGTTCCCTTAAAATTACCAAGATTAAGCTGCTTGTTGGATCATAGTAATTATCATTAGTTATTGGTGATTACAGAACTCGGTATACTTTCTAATAGGCGTTCGGGGAATAGAATCAATATTGTGCCTGCGTTAATACTTTGTTCTCGTCTTATTATAGAAGGCCTCGGGGAAAGTTGAGCGGAGTTAAATAGGTGCAACAAAAGATTAAAAATATTACCAGTGACGTTTTCATACTTTTCACAGGATATATTCTATACTAACGAGCTGAAATTCACAGGTTCGATTAGCGTATGTGTCTGTATTGAGAACTTGACAAATATTCCAACTTGCTCTGTGACAAATTTTGAGTTCACCACAGAAATAACATCTGCTACTACGCTAGCAAAAGTGGGAAGCTCTTTGACGCTAGTATGTCATTTCATGTGTATATTATGCACGTACACATTTTCACACGTATTCTTTACACAAAAACTACTTACAATATCAACTTGTCTGGGACAAGTAAAAAGCATCACCGCCGGTAAAGTGTCAAACGACAGTAAAAATGAGTAAAAAAAGATGTAGCAAGTTCTGGCATATATGTGGTAACATTCAGTGACACATATCAAAATCACTTTTCTTGTGCATCATGCTGCACCTTTTAAAGTTAACTTTGTGGATCTATCTGATTTTCAGACAGAATATTCAATAAATTAGAAAAATTACACAATGAATTCACTAGAAAGTGTTTGGGACATACATCTTTACTGAAGTGAGAAGCCGAAAACACAAATGCTTGAAATCCGATTTGCAGACAACTAGCTTGACTCTCAGTATCGGACTTTTTCAGATTACTTAGTATTAGAATATGAATGTAAAATATCGGATTTTTTTCCAGAGATGCTTGTGTACTATTCACCACAAAGTGAAAAAATGCTCTGTAGTTTTCATCTGTGCAAAGCCTGGTTTTTTCAGTATGAGACGAATTTGCTTTGAATCCCAATAGAATTTCCTTGTTACTATTGAGGTCCTTATCCGGAAACCATCAAACAAATTGTAGCCCGAGGTCTGTCAGAGCAAAATTGACTTGCATCTGTACTTTTTCATTTTATTTACACTAGTGGTGCGCAATAAAAGTAATATTTCACAGAGTATTGACAAAGGCAGATAATGTTTTGCTTTCCTTTGGGCAATATTTGCTGCAATAGAGTTCACTTGGACACTACTTTGTAAAATGTAGAGGATGGAAGTGACTATGGTAACTGGTCAAGTCAATATTACATTTTGTGCGAAATTAGCTTCGGTTTCAACTTGCTTGCTGCATGCGACTACAAATTCTATGCATTCGGTGGAAAAGCAGTCAATAACATGTGGAAAGTCAAAAAGATCATGTACCTTCCAGGAAATCACAAAATTTTTAAATATGTATTTCTCTATGAGAATCTTTAAACGTTTTTAATGACCACTCTAAACCCTGAGTCAGAATTAGGTGACTTCCTCGCAATCACATGGACTTCCTCAGCTTAAAACAGGGTGTGGACAAGAAAGCCTTCCAGTGGGAGGCGTACCGACACGTCCTGAGGATGCACGCCGGTGTAATATAGTCAAACAGCCCCCATGATATTATGACACCTGTCCATTTTTACCTCTCCTTAACTCTTCAGTCCTCAGTACATGACCACCATCTCCCCTACTGCCTTTTCTCTTTAAATAAAAAGGAGACATAAAACTGGAATCAATTAAAGTTTCAAATGTTGCAAAACTATTGAAAATTAAAATAAGAGAAAATAGATCTATTTGACCCATTACATGATTTTAAAAAGTCTTATCATTTTTATATGGAAAAAATTTAAATAATCAATATTTTAATGATAATTATCTTTCAAAACAAATTTTGTAATCTGAAATATGTTCAAAAATTATATTAAAATGAATAAACATTAATATTTATATTTAAAACTTTCAGTGTGATAACATTTGAAACTTTAAATTAGATCTAATTCAAAGTTTATGTTTGTTTTTTATTTGAAGGAAAACAGTGTAAGAGGGATGGTGGTTATGTGTTGATGGAGTGTCATGCTTCAATCAGACGTAAAGGAATTTGAATTAATATTGTTGAAACTTTAATGACTTGTCAATGTTTTCTGCTGAAATGTATTAATACCATTTTCGAATCAATGTTTCCTACAAAAGGCAGAAACCAACACAGTACTTTGAGTAATCCATATGTACCAGTAATTTAATTCAAACATAATAACCTTATAAAATTGAACTGAACCCATTTGGACCCTCAACAATGCCATAAGTACTACTAGGATCAATTTCGTTTGCCAAAAAGGAAAATTGCCAAAGTGCTATTGAAGGGACTAGTCACAGAGGGTCAGAAAAGATGAAAGCTAAAAGGTAATGTTTGATAGATTGCCTTATTTACGCTTCTGTGATCTTAGTAATAGCTACAATTGATCTCATGTTGCTCGCTGCAAAAAATAGGAAAGTTACTGTCTACAAAACATGACTAATCATTTATGTATGTTCCTCATACTGTGGTATGTGCATTTTGTAGCATAATTAGCGTATTAACTTTTTTATCTGTATTTATTACCGCCCGCGTACGTAGTACGACGGGAAGGTAATGTTTTCAGTTTGTCTGTCTGTTCACTGGGGGCGGCTGGAGGGGGAAGGGGTACCCAAGTCTTTGGTTCCAGGTCCCTCCCCGCCTGTGGTTCCAGGTCCTTTCCAAGTGGGTAGGAGGTACCCAGTATCTGGTTCCAGGTCCTTTCCAGGGGAGGGGGAGAGGGGAGGAGCAGGGGGAAGGGGTACCCAGTCAGGTCTTAGGTCAGGGGTACCCCCTCCCCTTCCCCTCAGACAGCACATGCCACGGACAGGATACATCGTGAATGGTACACCTCTTGCGGTCATGAAGGAGGACTTTCTGGTCTGTAATTACCTGTAATATCAGTAGAGATAAAGGTGGGAAGAACCAGCTAGGAAGGAAACCCAACAATTCCTCTATCCGGTGTAACATTGGATAGCCCCTCCCCCCTCCATCCCAGTGCATCATGGCATAGGGAAATCTCCCTGATGCCAGTACATGATAGACAGTTATTCTAACAGACAAAATGTATGTTCTGATCTCCTCAAAATCTCACAAATTTTCTGAACTTTACGCCAGGGTATATATAGTTTTACAGTTACATCTATCATACAGCTAATTGACAGAATACAAAATTGTAGATCTATTTTCTTGTTTCGGTTTTACCCTCGCCTTATCAAGGCTTATGCCAGAAACGTCTATTGGATTGAATCATAAAGCTTTTAAAAAAAAGAAAAACGTTCAGAAGAATGGTGAAATATCTTGCAATAAATCTGTTTGAATTTCACATAATGTATGAGTACCAGTAAACTACTGGATGCAAAATATTATTTTCTCACAGCACA
>JBCAUG010434339.1:0-15931 GCA_038406175.1 Haplosyllis leylae
TGAATAACCACAACTTGCTTCACAAAGCTTGTTGAAGTTTCCGGACAATTATTCAAAATTGAATCGTTGTTGTAACCAGATAACGCAACAAAGCTGTCTGCACTAATCTATTGTACCGCCATCTCTTGAAAGATTGTTACCACAATGTACGCACCTATGTTTACATATGTTAACATTTACTATTTATGAGGAGTCTGGCATCTTGGTCAACTGAAGATCCTTAATTTCAATCAAATTTGGGCCCTGTTGTAATTCCGAAAGCACAATTGGAAAATATAAAAAGGAAACTCAAGAAGAGAAATTTACAGGATGTCATACAGCCACCAATCACACTGCTCTCAAAATTATTATAATAACCGCTAGCTAATGTATCAGCTAAAGGGACCATACTGTTTTCAAAGTCACCTGGTATGAATAGCAGAAAACTGTCATGGCAGCCAAGAACATTTACCCCCCTCCCCACCTCCCCCAGTGGACATAGGGAATTTGGGTTTTAGGCAGATTTGGACTCAGCATCAGAAGTTGGAAAGTTGACCTGTTGTTCTAATTCACCCTATGGTGCAGGAACATTACCAATTTTGGACTAAAACTACAAAATCAGTAATTTCGGACCTATTGAAGTCAACAGGTGGAATTTTTCTGGGATTTTTCCCTTGTAAGATCTACAAAATATCTCAGACATCTGAGTTTTCACTTTGAAAATCATTAGATGGTTTAAAAGGATTGTGTAGTGGGATTTTGTACCAAATAATATTTAATGTAACGTACATTAGCATTACATTACATTACATTAACATTTTGTATGACCACTCCTTTTTTGTTGATCAGTAATTTCACTGAGCACAAACTGGTTTAAACCAGTTCAAAATGGTTTTATCAATCAGTAATTTCTGACCCCCCTAATTTTACTATTGTGAAGCCCATCAAAGTCAGTTATTTCTGACACCTTGTCAGAAACTAGTGAAGGAAGTTTAAGTTATAATAATTACTGATTTGATATTATTCAGAACTTTCTGAGCATGTGCTTTTTTTCATTTCTAACCTATTTTTAAATTGAAAACTAATATGCATCAAAAGTTAGGAAGTCAATCTACCCTTCCCCTTGAGAGGGCAGAGGTAGTTTGGCTTTTAAAGTTGAAATGCATGGGGATCTTCTTGAATCCACTTCAGGGGCTCCTTGTTTTATTTCTTTTTTGGAACCTGGATATTGGGGGTTGAGTTTGAACAGTAGATCTACAGTCATGAATTTCTGAAAACATGATGAGACAATTTTTTGTAAAAATTTAGTCAGTATTTACAGAAAATCAACTGACCCATATTCGACACTGAAATAACTTTTCACAAAAACCCTAACATTTGAGTTTTTCCTAAATCACTTTCACTGAATGTGCTAAATTCAGAGAATCAAGACAAAACCCAAAAATACTATGGTTACCAGACACAGTCCCTATCTAACAACAGATATGTTCCTAGATGTAGTGGTAAAAAGGAGATTTCCTTTACTGTCTCTGGGATGGTTTCTATTCACAGTGGTTAGTCACAATGGATTTCTAACAAAAGGTAGTAATGGAAATGCACATTCTATTACTACAACTGGTCATGTATCTGTTGCTAGCTGGGTAATAGTTCTGGTAACCAAATTATTTTTGGATTTTAGTCACAATTCACTGAATTCAGTGAAATTCTTTTGGGTAACCCCTAATGCGTGTGACAACAAAGCCTGTTTGATAATTGCCAAAATGTAATTACAGATAATTTCTAAAAAGGATTGCACAGAGTTTGTTCTTTTTTGTAAAAAATTACCAATTTATTCTTCTAGGTCAATTTAGAGCGTTTATGAAGTTCTTTGATTTGATTTCAGTCAGTTTGACTCAATATTTCTAGATTCTTACATTTATAATTCATGAAAAATATGGAAGATGCATGTAGGGAAACTTCAACTTTATGCTATCAAATTAAATAAATGAAATTAAATTATTCATATCAGAAGCAGTAAAGTCTTTCAAATCAAATGGAAATAAATCCAATGAAAATGTAAACCCCTAGAGATCCCCATTTGAATCCTCACTGGAATAACCCCGAAGGAACAGCAAAAATTTCGGACTAAAACAGAGATAGCACTAACTTCCGACAAAGGCTTTACAATGTAAGTCTATGGGAATTTCAGTTTCTAAATAGTGCAGTCTCTACTGGTGACATACAATTCTTGCAATTATATATTGTTATATTGTGAGCCAAATGACATAGCCATATTTCAAGTTTTCAATTTAGAAGTAGGTTAACAATGACAAAAACAAACACATACTGAGAAAATTCTAACTAATGCCTCATCAGTAATTCTGACAACTTAAACTTCCCTCAGTTCTGAGAACACGCGTTCTGAGAATAGTCAACTAGTTAGAGATGAGCCTGCCATTATCCCATTAGAACAGACAGCACCACAAGCAGACCCTAGAACAGAACCTATAATGTCATGGATTGACCTGACAGACTTTGATGTAGACTTTTCCTCAACAAACTTGGAATCATTGGAATCAACCACAGAAGATCTACCTGAATCTACCAACAACAATACAACTAATAACCAATCGGAAACAGCCTTTACAGATGAAATTGCACAACTATTTGACATTCCACCTGAAGAAATTCCCAGAAGTGACAAAAGTTTGGAATTACAACTAGATCTACCTGAACTGAATCTACAAGATGCAGAAAACACAACGCAAGATTCCTTTAGCTTTTTGGACTATCTTACAGACCAAAATGTGATTTAATTGAAAAAAACAGCAAATTTTACAATTTAAAGGAAAAGAAGAACTTTGGCAAAAATTCTTAACTCAATCAATGGTATTCCAAATTAAAAGAAATATTGTACAACTTGAACTCAAAGAACTCCAACTCTATCTAATTTACATATTTTACAGTAACTTCAGTACCTTTAATTCATTTGCATATTTTACTGTGTAGCCTCATTGGGTTACTTCAATCTAATTTACATACATTCAAAATTCCAATTTCCATAGTTCCAGGCCTTCATTTGCATAGTTTACACTTTTTAAGGACCCACCTAACAGAATTCTGTACAGTCCTGATGAAGCTACACAATGCGAAACTAGTTGACTATTCTCCCAAATAAACCAACCTGAGCAATATCTAAGTTGTTAGTGTTGTCAACAAAGAAAGATTTTAACTTCTACTACAACACATGAATCTTATCAGATCCAGTTTAGTTATTGTCCCATGTACAACAGAAAAGAAAGGATCCATCATCCGTTGTGGCTGTCACCGCATAGAGATTCCAATATTAAGTTTTACGTTTGTATCATAATATGTCCGACTGAACACAGCATTTATTGTTTTTGCCCACTGTTATCAGTCAGAAGACATTATCTATTTTAATTAGTGCAGGAGATATCCTCAGGAAACCTTGAACATGCAGATTTTAACAGCCCGGTGAGAGTTTGATAAGAAATGAAGCCTTCGGGCATTTATCTCCTTGTCCACCATAATGATACCAAATATTCTTAAAAGCGGATGATCAAGATAGTTTGGTTTGAATTTTCTTTGAAAATCTTTTAAACGTAATTGATTTGGCAGTTTCAAATTTCACATTGACTTAATAGTCATTTATCTAATGCAGCTTCAGTGGAAAGTGATTTTTTTTTCATAAGAAACAAGCTGAACAGACTCCAAGAATCTGTTTGTCTATTTGTCTATAACCAACTCCACAAATTGCATTAAAGTGTGAAAATGTCAATGAATAAACCATATCTTCAAAACAAGCCAAACCAAGCAAAGACATTCCTGGCAAAATGAATTCTTAGAAATTCCCTTCTGGAGAACATTAATGTGACAGTCCCAACCTGATATGCCAGAAGATATCCACCAAGCATCGCAGGAGATAGCAGCTCAAGACAAACACTCAATAACAAATGGCAAAATAATTATGTTTCCGGATGTGGGAGTCATTTTTACGTTTTTGAGATGCACTTGGCTTGATAAAGCATTAATATTTATGTGGATTTTGTTTTTTTCCCGTTCAGAAACTCCTGCTGGTAGTCACGTTCAATTCAGAGATGGAAAAATGTATATTTCTCCCCAAAAAAATTGGAAGGAAGCCTATTTCGAACCTTGTATCAATCAAAGGATTCTTTGACCCATTGCAGTAAATTACTAACATTTTTCGCTGTTTTCTTCAGGCAGTGTAGAATAATGTAAATATACACTTTAATTAAAACATAAAAGAACTATAAGTGCAAGCAACAGGTTCAAACCAATCATTTATCATTAAATTGCCATTACAGCCATAGGTACAGGCTAATATTTAGTTGGTACACAACTACCTTCTGCGGATTCCTCTTAATTTAGACATTTGATGCACAGAATATAATTAACTTAATATTTCATTATTTTAGTGATTGCCTCACACCTAATGGCACATGTTGGTAAACATTTCCTTCGGGAAATTACGGGTCGCAACCTTGGTGTGTTATGATGCCATTTCCATGTACAAATAACACAGTTACACTTTTAAGAAGCCGTTGTCCAGTTTATGAGGTTTCAAGCAATTGATTGAAGTATCTTGTTACAGTAACAAACTATACTTACTACTTTTACCACAGACTACACTGACTAATATGTGATATAACGAGAATGCTTACTTCCATTTGTTTCCTAAAATATCACAAAGGTAAAAACATTTGTGACATTACTCCGAGAGAAACAATTTCAAGTTCCTGACTCATGGAAGCAAAACAAATTTATTATGACACAAATGTGTTTGTTCCTTCCTAGGGCTTTGTATGTTGTTGGTTGCCCAATTGGTTTGTGCTCCCACTGACGTTGGGGGGGGGGCACTTCTTTGAGTTTGGGTGTACTCATTTCTGCAGCACGTGATGTCGCCAGTGTTTGCAAGTTAAACTCGCGAGCTTTTCATAAATTAGCACAGATGACTTTGTTAAATTGTCTGATGTAATGGAATCTTCCCAAGGTGTTCAAAAGCACCTTGTGAGGTAGGTAAATAGTAGAATTGAGTGTAGAAGGTGACAGACAACTTTGTTGCAAATGCAGTGGAAGATGTAGAAATAAGTGCATCCTTTAGGATTTTCAACTTTTTGGATGACCATGCGCTCATTTGGTGTGGAGTTGGGACATATTTGTTAGGGTCTAAAGCTGTTGATGTTTGTACTCTGCCTTAACCACTCCCTAACAACCTATTAGGTTCAACTTTCACCGCCTAACAAGACTGGTGCCTCTGAAAATGACCTTTAGTATTGGATTTTTCTCTTCACTCTTGACCAAAAACCAAAAATATTACATAATCAAATTTCAAGTTGTAAAGAAAGCAAAATTTTGATTTGCAAATGAGTTAGTTCTGAATTATATTCTTCAAAACAAAAAGTGACAAAAATTCTGAATTATATTTTTTAAAAGAAAAAGTGACAAAAATTCTTGTGGTATGTTCTTGTTATTTGAAAACAGGTACTGATTTTTTTTACCTTCGTCGCCATGTAGTCTCTCTTGTTTAAAGAAACCTTGTTTTTTTTTCAATTTCGCAAATTAGTCTACCCCTATCAGACTTCTTATACGTATTAAGAATTCAACGTGAACAAACAGATTAAATATTGTTCTTTCACAAATAGACATTACAGTTATTGCTGAAGCCATTTGAATCTTTTAATAAGGAAGTATTTCATATTGTTTGCTTAGGAGTCCTTTTGAAATTGAATGGACACTACAGGATGTGTTATCAGCGTGGGTGAAAAATTAATTCATACATATTTTCATTAAAATATATTAAATTTTAACTGGTTTTATTACCACCCGCGTACGTAGTACGACGGGAAGGTAATGTTTTCACAGGCACCAGTCTGTCTGTCCACATGGGGGGATACCCCATCTCCATCCCATAATAGTTCCACTGGTCCCATGTCCTTTCCAGGGGGGATACCTCAGGTCCAGGCCAGGACAAGATGGCCCACTCTGGGGTACCCCCACCCCCGGCCAGATCAAAATGGGGGGCATGCCCTGCAGTAACTCCCCCCCCCCCCAGCCAGGATAGGGTACCTTCCCTACCCCCTCCCCACCCACCCCCGGGATAGAACAGCAGAGCGAGCACTTGCTACGTGGCAGGCGGACTTTCTAGTTTTAAATGAAATGGGTGTTAGCATATTATTTGCTTGAAGTCTGTCGGTGCTAAAATTGGTCCTCAACTAACTGTTCCAGTTTTCTTGTCCGGTATTTCAAAACTTGTATTGGCCGTCAAGCGTTTACTTCAAGGTTTGTGGGCAATATTTCTTTGAATTCATTTTGTTACCCCGTACGTAGTACGGAGGGAGGTTATGTTTTTCACAGCGGGGTGAGGGTACCCCGCTCAGTATGCCTCTTGCGTTCACGCAGGAGGACTTTCTTTTTCCCAGAGGCGTTCACGTACATAATTATTTATCTGCTATTGACCCTTTGCTATTCCAGACCAATTCTGAAAGACGTATTTTACGGAGAACCACAATACCGGATTCATTACAATGGCAATTTATAAATACACTTCTTGATTTTGGTGCGACCGAAATAACCAATTCAGCGATGAAATAGAGCAATTACTTTTGTTTTCCGGTCACCTTATTTATCCGGAGCCAATACGTAATTTCCTCAGTTTCGAAACATCACCATCTTTGTGAAAGATAACGACGTTGAAACAAATATGGCAGACTAATTGCAAATGAATTATCTACAACGTGGTGGACTTAAATTAATATGCTGATTAAGAGTTAATTTAGATTCATGTATGAATTCATCATGATGGATGATCATGCCATATTTATTAGTGATTTCATTCGGCCACTTTATCATCGTTTGATCAATGATGGTCAGTTTCTGGTCGTCGCTGCTTTAAATTGATGCGGTTAGTCAGCAAACGTAGGCATTGGGCGTGGGCGATAAGGGGTCACACACTGGCGATCAATTTATGGTACGTTCACACTGAGCGACACCGAGAACAATGTAAAAGTGAGACCGATTAAATGGCTAAAATTAGCCAATGGTATCAGTAGCAGGGTCTCGGTGCAGTGTGAAGTACTCTGCATATTACAGTGGAAACCATAATTATCATTGTCAGCCTCGTGCTCAGTATCATTCTTGGTGTCGTCCGGTGTGAACAGACCATTAGACAGGGGACCAGTGTGAACAGACCATTAGACAGGGGAGAGGGTGACGGAGGATAAAGATTGCTGACTTATAGGGTCAATGACTGTCGCAATATGACTCTACTTTGTAAATATTACGAGAAATGAAACTTTCTTTTGTATCAGAATCAAAGTCTCTGACCGAGAAGTTTAATAGTGTGGACCTGAAATGGTTGCAGGAAAACGTTATCAAATCTTAATTCAGTTAAACTCAACTTTACTATGTTTTAAACAGTTACAGACAATGACGCAAACTTCACTTCACGTCCACTGAGAATTTGATGAGAATGGGACACGAAATTTAAAAACAAAGTCAGTGATGGTGTTTACGAGTATGGTTTCGGATTCGAACCCCAGTATTGAAATCCTATTTTTGTTTAAGTAAGTGGAAAAAGGAACCAGCAGCCATGCTGACCACCATTATGTACAGGCAATGAAATATACGCGTGTGGGGATACACCTTGGATTTTGAAACCCAAGTTAGGTCACACCAAATCCAAAATGGGGTACCAGTGACTTCACCAAAACAAATCCACTCCTCAAAATTTTAATTGCAAAAATGTAATCAAAATTTAAAAAATTAAAATACAATGAATTTGTATTTGTACTTTGGTTAAATTCAAATAGATCTACAGTTGATATAGTATTGGTGGCTTGATAGAGTCACCTTAGTTGTTGAGTCAATAGACCCTTAACATCTTGGGACAGAGCCTTTGGCACTTTTATGATAAGCAGGCCTACTTTAAGCTGCATTCATTGGTTGGAATTCGTTTACACATGACATCTTTTTGCACGTGCCACCAATTTGGTCAAGGACGCAACGTCGTTGACATAGCTATGGCCTTCTGAGTGACTGAAACCCAGTTTGCGCGTAACAAATGCTCTGGTATATAAAGCCAAAATAGACCTCTAGTTGTTTTAATAGATCTACCATTTTCTTGGTAACTTGCTTCTGGTGCTGCATCTGCTACACATCTGAGCTGTAATTTTTTACCACAAACGGTCTATCCACTATTCCTTATTGTCTCAGGTGTTTACGCATTATTTTATGGCCAAGGTATATTTTTGTCAAGCTAAAACACCTGGAGACAAAAAACACAGGAAGCATTCAAATCTAAAATTGACTTTGCACTAAGGATGTCGAAGTCATAATTCAGGACATTTCCAGAGCATTCGACATAGAGTCTATTTAAATTAATGTTTGGAATAGTAATCATTTCAAATTTATTGTATCATTACTAGAAAAGTGAGGTCATATAAGCATGGTTACATGTAAATAAATGAGTGTCATCCTTCATGTCACCATATGCAGTCATGCAAGAAAAGGTATGTCTGCAATAGAGTAATTCAATTGGGTCTAACCTATTTGTTTACCCTGCAGAGGCACCATCTATATTTGGTCACTGAAAGAAGACAATAAATAGGAATAGCTAGTAATGTTTAAGAAATAAAATTTTAAAAATTCAATAATTATTAGTATGTACTTTTTTCGATTTATTTGTACAGAAGAAGTTCCTTTTAACAACGATTTGTAATTGCTCTGTGTGGGAGTATGTTTCCTCTGGACAAATAAATTCAACAAACACAGGCAATTTGAGCGGAAATTATTAGCGTGATTATGTGGAAACTATTATTTCCCGTGTAAACTTCCTCTGGTTTACCGGTTTAAAATTATTACTTATTTTGTAAACCAGAGCAATCGTTTACTGCTTCTTTTCGATTTCGCTTATCATTTCTGCAGCTTAATTATTGTTTTTGGAGTCAATCATAACTTGAATACTACATGACCTTGATCCCATTGACTACCTGTGGGATTCTCTATAATAAGAACTTAGTGTACTGACTTCTGTCTAAAACTGACTATATCCCCGAAACATGCTGACCTAGAATGGAGTATGACTTAGACGAATTAAATTCCCAAAAACCATATCTAAAAGTCAAGTGTTTTAATGTGCACTTAAATTTGTAATATGGTAAAAGATAAACTGTACAACTTGTAAATCTTCAAAGTAAAGTTGAGAACTTCTCAAGAAGCTGCATTAGATGCCACTGTAAGTAGTAAAACCAGTAGTTAATTAGGCATGTACAGCTTGGACAGACTAATATCAGCTGTTCAACCCACTGAAAAGAATTTAATATAGTTCTTTCAGTGTATAATAAATTGTTTAATACAACATGTATTGAATTTGGATCACTCAAGTGAGTTTGTTCTTGTAAAATCCTACCAAGTAGGTTGGGAACTGGAATGGACATGATCAACTATACCCATATCTTATATGCTGAGGTTATGTAAGAACCTCTGTGCATAATGTCCCAGTCAGTGGGGAAGGAAAAGAGACTGAGAACTGATCTCCAGCCCTTCATATGGCAGCCCTTTGTAGCATTTGACTGTAACAAGGAAGGTTTAATGCATATATTCATTTACTCACTAGCATACTCCCAGAAAGGCATCACCACCCCCCCTCCATTATGTGATCTCTGTGGTACCACTGAAGATTTTTTGACTTGACCACACAGGGTTGTAGTCCAACATACAGGGAATATCTTGCATAAGATCAACATCAGAGTTTGGGGATAACTCAAAATCCTCTTCAGGCAGTTTTCACGTCCATAGCCAATGCCAAGCAAATTGATTCTGTCTGAGGTCATCCAAGGTAAAGATGTCAGCCAGATATATTTTTTCACTTTACTAAGCCAAAGACAAATACCTAAAACTGCTTAATTGTTTGTTTCAAGGACAAAGGCACTTGGGATAAAATGTGTTAGACATACCTTACAAAGATTACAACTGTAATATAGCAGATTAATGAAGGAGTTCACTGCACTACTGCTGAATGTTTAAAGGGTGTTACTGTTCCTGACTCTGGCCACTTCTGTAAGCACAAGCATTTATCCCACGAAAAGTTTCAAGAGTAACTGCTAATAAATTTATAATAGTACAACTTTATTTTACTGCTGTGAGTTAGAAAAGAAAGAAAGGATGCCAAAGGTTTATCACATGAAAATTAATGTTTCAATGCACATAAACATTGCCTTACACGTATCTCTACGGACACCGTAACCAGAAGAACAGCTTATAAATTTCCAAAAGCGCGACAATTCTCCATAACACAATAGAGGTTATTTTTTTGTGCTAGAAATTTAACTGAAAAAATGTTTCTCAAACAATATGGATGTGTACCGTGTCCATCGAACCAAACATTAGGCAAAGCTACAGGCCTGACTGGGGTAAACCCTGGCTACATGCCTGACTGGGGTACTCCCCTTCCCACATACAGGTCTTACTGGGGTACCCCCAGGAAAGGATATGGGACCAGAGGCCAGGGGTACCCTCAGGAGAGGACCTGGGACCAAAGACCATAGGGTACCCCCTGTTAACAGACAAACTTCTGTAAAAACATCGCCTTCCCCATCCTTTAGATGCGGACGGTAATAAGTACACATGGATGAACAAGTTGTTCTATTGTAATCAGTTTTAAGAACTGAAAGGAAGCAATTGGTCTCACAAAGAGTGGGCGACAATCACATTATGATAGCTTCAAAAAAATGAGCAATTTATACACCTTATCTCACGGGAAAATATCATTAAAATGAATATTTCATGCGCTTTAAGCAATAGAAATCAATGTAATGTTGTTTGTGTGATTTTAAAAGGATTAAATAAAATAATTTTACAGGAACTATTCTATTCTTTGAAGAGTTCCACAGATTTCTTTGTGGGAGGATGTCTTTCATTCACAATTGTACAAACACAATGAACTAATCTCTGCATTTAATGCAAGTATTCATTGACTATAATTAACAGTTTTCAGACCAAATCGTTTTGAAACACAATCCGTTCTAATGTTTGCTTTTCAACTACTTTCACTTAGAAGTTGGAATCAGAACCAAACAATAAACTTTGTACAGAGTTACATTGTTATTAACTTTTCGGACTGAAAAGAGTAAAAATGTCAAAGTTTAATCGTTTTATCTCGCTATTCAGATCTGCAGAAACAGGTGACGAAATTAATGTCTATGCATCATGTTCTTTACGCATAAACATTTATTCTAACCTTCACATTGCTCCGGTTCTTTTTCAACTGGTCTGTGAACAGTTTGCTTTCAAACCAATGCAGGAACACCCTCCTTGTTCTTATTCTACTCATAAATAAATTTCAAATCAAAAAACAACATTTTGGAGCCGAACTTTCGTCCTTGAGAAAGTAACTCACCAAGTTTTCGATAGTTCCAATACCAGATATGAGTGACCACTTAGAGGTCTTCCTTCCTTCGGGGCATTTCAGGGAAGCTGTGTTGGTGATGCCACCTAGTGTCGAGGGAAGGCCTCATCTCCCTGGTGAAAACGTGCATCTAGATCTACTACTGAGTACATTTTGAAAAGAACAAACATAGGAAATCGACGCTTTGCAGCAACTCAAATCGCAGATTGACATGACATCGGCCTATCAAGCTGCTTTGTAACGCTGCGTTTCAGCTCCCGTCATGTGCAAAAATGTCATGGTCCGATTTCCGCAGTGAGGACCATTGATTTCAGCTTGATTTAAGAGACAATTAAAAGGTTCCAAATAATCCTTCTTTGCAATTATCTGTATTTGTTTTTTCTCTTTGTAGCTGGTGAAGTGTTCGAGTCCGATGAGTGGGAGCTGTAGTTTAGTGCTGATCTTACTATCAGTATTATCAGCACTGCTCACCTGGTCATCCTGTACACATGCAGCATCACTACACCACAGGTAAGATGCACTAGTGGCGGATCCAGGATTTCCAAGACTGGGGGCGCCAACCCCCAAGGTCGGGGCGCCAACCTATTATTTTGCCAGATTTTTCCCGAAAACTGCATGAAAATGAAAGAAATTGGACCCAGAGGGGGCGCATGTCCCTGCCGCCCCTTCCTTAGATCCACCACTGCACTGGTAGCGGATCCAGGATTCTCTTGGGGGAGGGGCGCCCACCCTTTCAGATACAGCAACCTGACATATTTTCTCATTTTTTCGGGAAAGTCCACGGAAAAATTATATTTGTTCTGCAATGCAGGAGTCAGTCAGGATGCTCATTCACTAAATCCACCCAAGTACACAAACACAATTACGTTTTGTTTTTTTAAATTAACCGTGCGAATAATCTGGCAATTAGCACAAATAATTACCTTTGTCATAATTTGAAGAAGTATTCTGACAAAGTTTTTTGTTAGCTTCATTTTCAGTTTGGAATTTACTGTGTAAACTTCACTTAAAATACCAGTATCAACTTAATTAAACCTGTCAGACATCCCAATTTACGGAAAAATCTAAGACATTTCCGAAATTTAGACTTCAACAATCTTAACGTCATATGGTAGTTGCTCCTACTGAACAATTTACGACCATTGTTGGTGGCTTGTGGGAAATGAACGTGTTTGAATTCTTGTTTTAACCATACGTTTTTTCCAAGGTGGGGAGCACTACTGGGAGTATGGCCACGCACATATGTAAATTAGTCGTCTAATATTAGGTCATTGGGCGAAATTCTTCCGCTATTTGATATTTGTTAAAGTTCAGACAAATACGTTTTTAGCTTTAACCTTACGAATTATCAGGATTAATTTAAAGCGTAGGCTTCCTGAAAGGCGAATTTTACCAGATGTCGTGTCTGAGCCGTAAGGTTACGGAGAAAATTACTGCGCAAATTTTTATCTTGGAGTACTTCAAAACAAATTTACGTGATTGTTCTCTAATAATAGCAATTGAACGTAACTACTGTTTCAACAGTCATTTTAATCATTTATAAAGCAAAGTTTCAACGAGATGCTATTTTAAGAAAATAATCCAGAAAGTTTTTCAAAAGTCAAAAAGTACTATCTCTTATATTCTCTTTCCTTTGCAGATCCACTTTTTGATATTGAATGAATTGAATTAGTTCGTAAAAAAGACGTTTAAGTTTTCTTCAGAAACCATCAAGTAAAAAATATAATGTTTCCTGTTTAAAAGAAGATGTACTTGTTTGTATGAAAAAATTAAAATGACGTTGCGTCGTTGAATGTTCGCATTGCATTGCTAGCTCATGATTGAGGTCATAGCAGCTTTTTGTGTAAACAAATTCCAACCAATAACTGCAGCTTAAAGTAGGCCTACTTATCATAAAACTGCCAATGCATATTCCCAGAATGTTAAAGATCCCTGATTTCAACCACTATGCTGACTCTAACGAGCCAGCAATAATTGGGTTGTGTAAAAAGTCCGCCGTAAAAAGTAAGCTCAATTCATCTTGCAAAAAATAGGAAATTTCATGAGCCATTGGTAGAAATGGAGCAAATTTGCCAACAGGTTGAAGCTAACCATCTTAAACAAGAACTTCACCGAAAACTATTCTGCGATTTTAACTGAATTTTTGCTGATTTTACACAAGAAAAACCTCATTGAAAGTTGTGGGTGGACTCAAAAGAGCACATAATATTTGGCTAAAACAGGAATTCAACAAATTTGATGATTTGTAATTGATAGGTCACCAATAACAGTGTCTTAACAGTACAAATAGGCAGATATGAATACTTACTTCGCATTTGATATTCGGACAATCTGGATGGTTCTTGTTGTAGGTTCCAAAGACGGGATATAGGCACTTTCCAAAACCAATGGGCACCGAACTCACGAATGGGCGCCAATATGGCGAATGGTGGACAATTACAACAAGTACTGGAACCTCCAAGGAGACCAGCCTCTTTTGCTAATATGGAAGAACTAAATCAATATCTCGAAGATTTAAAGAAGTACTATGCTTTATTAGGTAGACCAAGGTGAGCAAGACCTATTTGGCTGCCGCAAAAGTAATTATTCTAGTACTACAAATAATGGCTAAAATTAATTTTCAAATCGTTTTTCTTAGAGATAAGGAAACAGTTTCAACTAAAAGCTATACAGGTTATTTATATCAACTTCTGGTTAAAGTTCAATTGAATAAATTGTCACTCTATAATGGGTATTTTTGTTTTCAAAGCAAATAAAATGTGTAAAAATTATCAAATTATAATGTGCACATCTCTGAAATTTTCTTTACTGCTACCATGATTTTATTTCTCCAAAAACTTGTCAAAATATGACAATTACTCAATTTGTACATTTGAGTTTTTAGACCATATTAAATTCTATACTATGGTGCTGAATATGCAGTGTACTTTTTGCACATTTTAACTTTCATTTCAAATACAAATATGCAGAAATAATGAAGGTATGTACAGCAGAATTAACATGAATAACCTGTATCGTAGAAAACTAACTCCATGGGCTTGTACCATAACCATGTGTTGATATAGATCTATATTTATCATTCCTTCTTATCAAATATTTCCAGATTTGGACGATCAGTGCACATACCAGCAGAACTGGATGGATTAGAAGAATCCTAGGTACATCATTAAACTGGACTCATACTCCAATATGGTAGGTTCCATGTGTGGGCAAGATTTTGCGGTCAATAAATAACTAACCAGGGGATTTTAATACAATGTTTTTGTCCTGATTTATTAGGGAAAAATCTTCCAACAAAGTTAACAAAACCGTCAGCAGGTTGGCTCAATTCTAGTATTTTTACCGCCCGCATTCCGAAGGAATGGGGAAGGTAATGCTTCACAGGTGTCTGTCCATCCACGGGGGGGGGGTACCCAGGGGGTGGGGGGTAGGGGGTACCCTGGGGGGTACTGGGGTGGGGAGGGGGTACTGGGGAGGTACTGGGAAAGTACCAAGGCTATCCCCCCTGGAATTTTTTTTTCAATTTTTTTTTCCAAATATTTTTTTTCTTCAAAATTTTTTTTCTTTAAATTTCCTTGGGGGGACATAAGTCCCCCAGGATAGGTTTGCTACGTGGCGGGCGATATGCGTCTTGCGTTCACGCAGGAGGACTTTCTTGTAATTGATGAATTTCACTTGAAAACGTTTAATTTTGAAATCCTATGAAAGTGCCTACAGAATGCTGTCCATGTTATTTCACGGAGACTGATGGTTGACAGATATTGAACTTACTTGGGATACATATGTAAATAAACCCGTTCTCCATAGTTCAGTCTCCGTTTCAAAACAGACTCTTATAGCCGAAATTATTATTTAATCAGATGTCAGCTGGTGTACGTTCCATGTGTACAATGCATTAAGCTGAGCAAACTCCCATCAAAATCATTTCTTTTGGAAGAAAATCAATTGAGGAGATCTTTCTTTAATTGTAGATCTAAAATTTACTTTTGTCTGTGGATAATTTATGGGAGGAATTATTACTGTTTATCCTGTTGAAGATATACAAGTTATTACTGTTTATCCTGTTGAAGATATACAAGTTTAAGTAAAACTTAAACTGGTTCGTTATTCTAATGGATTTCTAAAAATCTTACCAATTCCATGTTACTGGTTTTGTTTATTGATGACCTGAAATGATGTCATTTCCTACTGAGACTTCACTGAAACTATAGAGACGTCTTTGGCCCGAAGAAAACATAAGCACAGCACCTAAACAAGCCTGTGTTAATTGCAACGACAAAAGATCCACTTTGACTGTTTGACACAATGTTCGTCATCCGAAGTGTAAAAGGGGGTCAGTGACTCAACCAAAAAATTCTAACGAAGAAGAAATTATCTGCAGAAAAATGCCAAAAAATAGCCCTGTGACGGGCTGAGGTGGTTTAAGTTAAAAAGATGTCAATTTGTCAAGAAGATGTCAAATGTAAAAAAGTCAAACACATTGACTATGGAGGAGGTTCACAAAAAAAAGAAATTGACACAATGAGG